>JALXFT010002925.1:0-43225 GCA_023376895.1 Aspiorhynchus laticeps | reverse complement strand
CCCGAAAAGGGGAAGCACACCGTTCCTGGAGACACTGCAATACCAGGCCGATGCGTGGAGTGGACGGAGCAAGCCCCGGCTCCAGCTCCGTGATCCAAAAATCAATTTAATATGCAGTCCCCGGATAGGGGACGTATCAGATATTAAACTGATAAGAACAGATACTACACTTGATCTTAGCCAAAAGGCCGAGAAGCGATGACGCTATGACGCAGCGGGGAGGGAGCCGGAAATGGCCACGCCCATCCTGGCTACGGTAAGTCACAGAGACCTGAAACGCTGGGGTATGGTAGTACCCTCCCCCCGTCTGCAACGCCACAGAGCCTCGCCCCGACCGGCCTGAAGGTGGCTCTGCAGCCACGGAAAGTACGGCATCGCTCATAACTCCCAAACGGCTTGTCGCAGAGCCAAGTGCCTTATGTCATCGGAATCCTTGGCTCGAGCCGAACGAGATGCAGGTCTCGGATTGGCTCGTCACTCCGACGAAATTTTCAGCTATTTTGGATTTTGTTGAAAACCTACTTTTGCAATCTAGCACCAGGCATTTGGCCCAGTCCGACCCAAAGCAGGGCAGAAAGATTCTCTGGAGTCTGACTGTCAATAATCATCCAAAAAAAGTGGAAATTTCCATTCACCTTGGCGAGGGGACCTCAAAACGTTCAAAGGTCGTGTGGCCGAGGTTGCTAAAATGGCTATAACTCTAGAAAGGAATGAGATCATTTCACCCAAATCGGCACACCTATGTATGGGCTCAGTCTGTGGTCAGGCGAAAAAGGGCGCTGCGACTGGCCACTTGGTGGCGCTGTAAGACGAAAAAAAAAAGAATACTGATGTAGGAAGGACAACCAAACAAGCATGAAAACAGCTACAGCTGGGCAACAGTCAGTCCGATCGACTTGAAAAGTGAGGTCTGTGAGAAATTTTAACTAAATGGCCCATCAGACCTCAGGCGAGTGCATCAGAGGAGAGATCTCAATAAACGGCAACCACTGCTTTAAAACCCACGGCAGCCTTTGCGAGAGCAGACCACCGTGGGAGTCGAGGCAAGGCCCTCATTAATTGCTCTACTATTCGTCACAAAATGCGGCAATCCCCGAAAAGGGGAAGCACACCGTTCCTGGAGACACTGCAATACCAGGCCGATGCGTGGAGCGGACGGAGCAAGCCCCGGCTCCAGCTCCGTGATCCAAAAATCAATTTAATATGCAGTCCCCGGATAGGGGACGTATCAGATATTAAACTGATAAGAACAGATACTACACTTGATCTTAGCCAAAAGGCCGAGAAGCGATGACGCTATGACGCAGCGGGGAGGGAGCCGGAAATGGCCACGCCCATCCTGGCTACGGTAAGTCACAGAGACCTGAAACGCTGGGGTATGGTAGTACCCTCCCCCCGTCTGCAACGCCACAGAGCCTCGCCCCGACCGGCCTGAAGGTGGCTCTGCAGCCACGGAAAATACGGCATTGCTCATAACTCCCAAACGGCTTGTCGCAGAGCCAAGTGCCTTATGTCATCGGAATCCTTGGCTCGAGCCGAACGAGATGCAGGTCTCGGATTGGCTCGTCACTCCGACGAAATTTTCAGCTATTTTGGATTTTGTTGAAAACCTACTTTTGCAATCTAGCACCAGGCATTTGGCCCAGTCCGACCCAAAGCAGGGCAGAAAGATTCTCTGGAGTCTGTCTGTCAATAATCATCCAAAAAAAGTGGAAATTTCCATTCACCTTGGCGAGGGGACCTCAAAACGTTCAAAGGTCGTGTGGCCGAGGTTGCTAAAATGGCTATAACTCTAGAAAGGAATGAGATCATTTCACCCAAATCGGCACACCTATGTATGGGCTCAGTCTGTGGTCAGGCGAAAAAGGGCGCTGCGACTGGCCACTTGGTGGCGCTGTAAGACGAAAAAAAAAAGAATACTGATGTAGGAAGGACAACCAAACAAGCATGAAAACAGCTACAGCTGGGCAACAGTCAGTCCGATCGACTTGAAAAGTGAGGTCTGTGAGAAATTTTAACTAAATGGCCCATCAGACCTCAGGCGAGTGCATCAGAGGAGAGATCTCAATAAACGGCAACCACTGCTTTAAAACCCACGGCAGCCTTTGCGAGAGCAGACCACCGTGGGAGTCGAGGCAAGGCCCTCATTAATTGCTCTACTATTCGTCACAAAATGCGGCAATCCCCGAAAAGGGGAAGCACACCGTTCCTGGAGACACTGCAATACCAGGCCGATGCGTGGAGTGGACGGAGCAAGCCCCGGCTCCAGCTCCGTGATCCAAAAATCAATTTAATATGCAGTCCCCGGATAGGGGACGTATCAGATATTAAACTGATAAGAACAGATTTTTTTTTTTTTTTTTTTTATTAAATCCATATACTCATACAAATTTACAATTTGACCACAAGTGTTGCATGCATACAGATTTTCAGTTTGAACTTAAATGTCACAAGCCTTCACATTTTCAATTTGAACACAAAAATCATAACATTCAAAGTCAAAAGGCAACACATCAGCGCATCATACCCAACAAATAGAACTCCCAAGGCCTTATCCCACCCCTACCCGTGGAAGTCCCCCCCACACCCCCCTCATTTTCTCCTGTCCATAAACGGACTTATACCCGTTTACCTCTTTCACTAAACTTGCCAAAAATGTTGAAAATAACTTTTGAGGCTCCAGTCCAGGCAACTGCTTCCTTAGACACCTCAGTCGCCATTCCCATAAGATGCGCTTCCCTTCTGAAACAGCCACCCACACTACTCTCCTCCGCTCCTTCTCCATATTTTCCAATCCTACCCCATACAACACTAAGTCCCTGGTAATTAGTGGTCCTCCCCACTCCCTCCACCACCCAGCAACTGTCCCCCATAAAGACGCTGCTCCTGGACATGACCACAAGGCGTGCTCAATGGTCTCTTCTCCTCCGCAACCCACTGGGCACAAAGGAGACCTACCCTGACCATGTCTATATAAACGCTCCCTTACTGGGAGCCTCCCTAATGCTGCCAACCAGTTCACATCCTTACACCTCCCTTCCAAATAATCTGGTTGTAAGGACAGCCAATTCACTTCAATCGGAGGCCCTGCCCCTCTAGCTTCCCTAATTGAACCCTCCATCAACCTTACATACAGCTTCCTATGATTTAATAACAAATACTGTTCCAAGCACCAAGGATTCCCCTTAATGATGTCTGCTGCCACCTTGTAGTGTTCAGGCCTATCCAGTGACCAAGGCACCCTGTTACTCCACCCTATTAAGTGCCTCAAAGGCCAGCCCAACCAAAAGCGAGCCAACACATATGCTTTATGCTCTAGAGCCTGTACAACTATACGAGCCGCAAATGCAGTAAACAGAGCCGCTACCTTCCAAGGGAGGCACGGTACCCCTCTACCTCCCTTACCCAGATGATGAAACATCTGTGACCTTGATACTAACTCTGTTCTCCCTTTCCAAATAAAAGAAAAAAACAACTTCTCCATTCTCCTCCCCTGCCAAAAGGGAAGGGGGAAAACGTAAGCCAGATGATTAATTCTAGGCAACACATCTGCCTTCACAACCTGCACTCTACCCCATAGCGACAATTCCCTTACACTCCACCGGCTTACTTTGGATTGCAAGGATTCCAGCAACCCCTCCCAATTTTGCTGTGCACTATTCACTCTGAAAAAACCGAACCCCCAAAATTTTAACACCATCCTGACACAAAGTATACCCTCCTGGAACCACAGTCCTCTTACTCCACTGTCCTACAAACATCACAGAAGACTTACTTACATTTACCTTGGCACCTGTAGCCTCAGAAAAGCTATGTAAGATATCTCCTGTCACTACAAAATCTTTTTCTGTGGTCAAAAAAACCGTCATATCGTCTGCGTAAGCCGACACTTTTGCCCTTATCCCTCCTCCGCCTGGCAATGATACCCCGGTCAATGCTGCTGTTAAGCGTAGCCGACTAATCAGAGGCTCTAAAGACAGTATATAACACAAGGGTGACAAAGGACACCCTTGCCTCACACCACCCAACTGCTCCACTGGTTCAGAATAAAACCCATTTACCCTAATCTGACTAAATACCTCGCTATACAAAAGCCGGATCCAGGCTCTGAATCCTGGGCCAAAACCAAGCTTCTCCAACACTGACCACAAAAAAGAATGACTAACCCTATCAAAGGCCATTTCCTGGTCAAGACTCAGGATTGCCAAGGGAAGCTGACGTTGTTCAGCCCAGCTAATCACATCCCGGATTAAAACTAGATTAAGGCTGCCTGATCTTCCTGGAACCCCACAGGTTTGATCTGGGTGGACCACTGAACCCACTACCCCCTTAAGCCGCAAGGTTAAAACTTTCGCCAGAATCTTATAATCGGTAGTAAGTAAAGTTATTGGCCGCCAATTTGCCAAATCCTCCTTACTATTTTTCTTATGCAGGAGGGTCACCAACCCCATCCTCATAGACAAAGGCAATTTCCCCCTTCCAAGACTCTCTTGGTAAACCTCCACCAGTTCAGGGCCTACTAAAGGCAAAAAGGCTTGATAAAATTCAGCTGGTAGGCCATCACCACCCGGACACGTACCTTTCTTCAGAGACTTAATTGCTACCTCTACTTCCTTCAAGGTGACCTCCTTCTCTAACCCACCCGCCTCCACTTCCTCCAAGGTCCTGTCCAGATCATCTAGAAACATCTCTGCTATTGACTCTCTCCTTTCTCTATTCGCAAACAGCTCCTTATAAAAGACCACTGATGCCTTCAGCATTCCTTCAACTGAGTAAACTTTACCTTCCTCTGTATTTAAACATTCCATACTGCTGCGCTTCTGCCTGCCCTTCACAGTAGAAAAGAAAAACTTTGTTGGTCTTTCATCTAATACACGCTGACATACACCTGACTGTATAAAAAATTTCCTTGATTCCCCTTTATAATGTTCATTTAAAGCCTCCTGCAAAAATTTGGCTTTCTCCCACCCTTGCACAGTGTTCAATAGACCTTGGGAGCATAAAACCTGCAATTCTTTAGTCCATTGACGTACTTGTTTCTGCTTAGCATTCCCCAAAGCTAAACCCCACGCTCTGCAAAAAAACCTAACCCTCTCCTTCACCCCTTCCCACCAGTCAGAATGTGACTGGTAGAACCCTTTTAAATTACACCACCCGGCATACAAAACCCGAAACACCTTACAAAAAGTTTGGTCTTGGAGGTATGTTACATTCATCCTCCACTTCCCTCGACCCCTTTGTCCTGCTTCCACCTCTGCCCCGGCCCCAACTAAACAATGATCTGAACACCACATTAGCTGTCGGGTGTAACTATTAACTTTGACAGACTTTGAAAAAAAGATATAATCCAGACGTGAGGCCTCCTGCCTACTGTTCCACCATGTATAACCTAACCCCCCACCTCCAATTGACTGACCTGAATCTTGTAATCCAAAACTTTTAATCACCCCTGCCAATTCCCCCCCTGAACTTTTCTCTAAAGACATATTAAAATCCCCTCCCAAGACCACCAGCCGGTTGGTATACAATAACGGAAAAATTTTCCCCAAAAACCCCTCCCTCTCCTCTCGCTTGCTGGGCACATACACATTTATAAACCGTAAGGCCACCCCCCTCCATTTTGCATCCACAAAAATCACCCTCCCTGGAACAATAACCCCGGATGTTTCAACCATCACCTCCCAGGAAAAAAATAAAATGCCCACCCCATCCGCCCTCACATTCCCCACTCCCCAAAAGGATGGTCCCAAGGTCCATTCCTTTGAAAACCTCTCCACATCCCTCTCATTCTCCAAGTGGCATTCTTGTAAAAACAAAACATCATAATATAAATCTCTCACAGAAAAGAAAACAGCTGTCCGGCGTTCCGCCATTTTCAGTCCTCTTACATTAAACGTTGCCACTTTTATCTGTCCCATTGAAAAAACATTTAGACCCCCCCCAACAAAAAAACTTTATCACACATAATATTTCCCCATCCCACTTCCCCCTTATTAATCTTTACCACCCCCATTTTTTTCACATTCTCTTCTTCCCCTTCCTCCCTTTACCCTCCTTGAAACCACCTCAGTCCATTCCCCAGATTCCGCTATAATTTCTTCCCTTCCCTCTTCCTCTTCCATACTATCCCCCCACCCAGTGCTTGTCCCCCCTTCCTCTTTCTCCTTATCTTCATAGCTCTCCCCCTTAGAGTCTTGTCCCACCGAGCTCTGACTTACAAAGTTCTCCAATTTGCTGTGTTTACATATTTCCCTGTTATCATAGTCACCAGCATCACTCCATGTTCTGCGACGGCTCATTCCAGACACTGATTCTGATGAAACCTCCATTTCCGACCCACTGTGAACTCCTTCTCGTTGGTGAGTTGATCCACCTGCAGGCTCCAAGGCAGCCTGCTCCTCTTTCTCCTCCAGCACATATAGCACAGAAATATCCTCTGAGAAATCCAGATCCGTCCATCCCGGAGTTGGACTAAGCTGCTGTTCTGATTCCACTTCTTTAGCCTCCTTTCCATCCAGAGACAACGTTATCAGATCTCCCACGCCTCCATCCGCTTGGTTCTTTACACCAGCACCCAGCTGACTTGATGCACTCCTACTTTCCTGATCCTTTGCACCTGTCGTCAATCCAATCAATCCAATCTGCCCCTCCCCCTCTGCTGGTAGATTGTAGAGAATGGCCTCTAAGTCTGCCTGTAGATCTTCCCCTTCTCTTAAAATACTTGCGTAAGACTTGCTTCTTGATGGGCAGGCACGGTAAAGATGATCTGTCTTCCCACAAAGACTGCAGCGTTTTGGGGCTGGGCAGGCCGAAGCAACATGGTCTGCTACCCCACAGAAACGACAACGCTGCCCTTCACAGTCCGCCTTAACATGTCCTTCTCCTCCACATCTCCTGCAATACATGGGCTGCCCAGGGTAATAAAGAAAACCCCTGTTAGGCCCAATGGAAAAGGACCCAGGTAGGTGCACTAGGCTTCCAGGGACTGATGGATCTACTCTGAGCTTCACAAAAAAACGCCTTTTCCCTGTCCAGATCCCGAACCGATCCCTCACCCGCTCACCTCCTTTCACAGCTTCACAGTGTCTCTCGAGAAAGGTCTTCACTTCTCCATCCTCCACAAACGGATTGTAAAGATGGATTGTGAGAGGCAAGTAATCCTGAGCAAACAGAGGGTGCAGACACAATCCTTCCAAGAGCTTGTGCTTTTTCCTCCCCCAAGCATCATTAAAGCTCACACAGTCAGTTAGAAATGGCCACGCCCATCCTGGCTACGGTAAGTCACAGAGACCTGAAACGCTGGGGTATGGTAGTACCCTCCCCCCGTCTGCAACGCCACAGAGCCTCGCCCCGACCGGCCTGAAGGTGGCTCTGCAGCCACGGAAAGTACGGCATCGCTCATAACTCCCAAACGGCTTGTCGCAGAGCCAAGTGCCTTATGTCATCGGAATCCTTGGCTCGAGCCGAACGAGATGCAGGTCTCGGATTGGCTCGTCACTCGGACGAAATTTTCAGCTATTTTGGATTTTGTTGAAAACCTACTTTTGCAATCTAGCACCAGGCATTTGGCCCAGTCCGACCCAAAGCAGGGCAGAAAGATTCTCTGGAGTCTGACTGTCAATAATCATCCAAAAAAAGTGGAAATTTCCATTCACCTTGGCGAGGGGACCTCAAAACGTTCAAAGGTCGTGTGGCCGAGGTTGCTAAAATGGCTATAACTCTAGAAAGGAATGAGATCATTTCACCCAAATCGGCACACCTATGTATGGGCTCAGTCTGTGGTCAGGCGAAAAAGGGCGCTGCGACTGGCCACTTGGTGGCGCTGTAAGACGAAAAAAAAAAGAATACTGATGTAGGAAGGACAACCAAACAAGCATGAAAACAGCTACAGCTGGGCAACAGTCAGTCCGATCGACTTGAAAAGTGAGGTCTGTGAGAAATTTTAACTAAATGGCCCATCAGACCTCAGGCGAGTGCATCAGAGGAGAGATCTCAATAAACGGCAACCACTGCTTTAAAACCCACGGCAGCCTTTGCGAGAGCAGACCACCGTGGGAGTCGAGGCAAGGCCCTCATTAATTGCTCTACTATTCGTCACAAAATGCGGCAATCCCCGAAAAGGGGAAGCACACCGTTCCTGGAGACACTGCAATACCAGGCCGATGCGTGGAGTGGACGGAGCAAGCCCCGGCTCCAGCTCCGTGATCCAAAAATCAATTTAATATGCAGTCCCCGGATAGGGGACGTATCAGATATTAAACTGATAAGAACAGATTTTTTTTTCTCTTTTATTTCACCAAACCATACTTTACATCTTACAGAATAAACATTCACACACAACAATCTATTATTTTATCAACATACAGAGAACCATTTATCACAGCCTTCCCTCTGCTCATCAATAAATGAGAATTCCATTACCCAGAAAATAAATATATCTAAGGGCAAAACAAACAACACTCCAAAACAAAAACCCCCTCAAAAAACCTTTCTCTTACCCCACCCCCACTCTCGGTAAGCCTCCCCATACTTTCTTTGTTTTTTCCTCCCCAAAACAATATTTAAAGGCTTTTACCTCAGCTGCAATCTTACCCAGCAGTCTCAAAAACAAAGTCTCTGGTGCCAAATGAGGTGTTTGTTTTCTTAAACACTCTGTTCTCCATTCCCACAGTATATGCTTCCCCTCTGAAACCACCACCCAGATCACTCTCCTGCCCTCCTTTACAAACCCTCCCAACCCTTCCCCATATAGAACCAAATTCCTTGTGATTTTAGGCCCTCCCCACCTCTCCCACCATGCCATCACCAACTTCCAAAAAACAACTGCCCCTGGACAGGACCAAAAGGTATGCTCTACTGTTTCATCCAGGCCACAACCCCCAGGGCATCTTGGTGACTTACCCGAGCCATGCCTGTAAAGCCGCTCCCTCACTGGCAACCGACCCAGTGCTGCCAACCAGTTCAAATCTTTACAAAACCCTGTCAAATAAGAGGGTTGCAGTATGGCCCAACTCACCCTATATGGTGGTACAACTTTCTCTGCCCTTTCCACTAGTTCATCCCTCATTCTACTATACAGCTGCTTATGCTGCAGAATCAAAGACTGGTCCAAACACCATGATTTCCCTACTACGAAATCTGCCACTCTCTGATAGTAGGCCGGTCTGCTCGTTGACCATGGCATTGTTCCCCTCCATGAACTAATCGATCTCAATGGAAAGGCTAACCAAAACTGGGCCAAAAATCTTGCTTTATGCACCGCCTCCTGGATTGCTAATCGGGCTGAAGAAGAAAAGAAGATTGCATCCATTTTTAAGGGGATACAAGGAACTCCCCTCCCTCCCTCATTCACATGGCAGTACATCTGCGCCCTCGTCACCATTTCCGTACCTTTCTTCCAAAGAAAAGAAAAAACCATCCTCTCCAACTTCCTACCGTACCAAAATGGAACTGGGAACACATAAGCCAGATAATTCAGACTTGGAAGAAGGTCCGCCCTCACCACCTCCAGCCGTCCCCACATTGAAAGCCCCCTTAATTTCCACCTAGCTATTCTCATTTGCGCTGCCTTGAACTTAGCCTCCCAGTTTTCCTGAGCACTGTTCCTTCTAAAAAATTGAATTCCCAAGATCTTCAACCCATCTACACAAAAATTATAACTGCCCGGCACTACTGTTCTATCTGCCCATCGACCTGCAAACATTACAGAAGACTTACCCACATTTACCCGTGCGCCCGAGGCCTCGCAAAAACCCTTTACGATCCTGCCTGCCACTTCAAAATCCTGATCCGAGGTCAGGAACAAAGTCATGTCGTCTGCATATGCAGCCACCTTTGCGCACGTACCCTTGCCTCCAGGCAAATGCATGCCCATCAACGAATCAGCTGCCCTCAAAGCTGCCATCAGAGGCTCCAGAGACAGAACATAAAGCAGAGGCGACAAAGGGCAACCCTGTCGAACCCCTCCCAACTGCTCCACCCTCCCTGAATAGTATCCGTTTATCCCTATCCTGCTAGAGACTCTATTATATAGTAGCTTTACCCATGACCTGAAGACTGGGCCAAACCCCATGCGGACCAGGATGGCCATTAAAAAAGCATGACTCACCCTGTCGAAAGCTTTCTCCTGATCCAGACTCAAAATTGCCAGAGGAAGCTGCCGCTGCTCTGCCCAGCTCAAAATGTCTCTGACTAAAGCCAGGTTTAAACCACCTGACCTGCCTGGCACTCCGCAAGTCTGGTCTGGCTGTACTACTATCCCAATCACCTTCTTAAGCCGCTCTGTTATCACCTTGGCCAATACCTTGTAATCCGTTGTTAACAAGGTTATTGGCCTCCAGTTAGCTAGCTCCTCCTTATGGCCTTTCTTATGTAACAACGTCACCAACCCTGTCCTCATTGTCAATGGCATTTCCCCTCTCTCTATGCTTTCCTGATATACGTAGAGTAGATCAGTCCCTACCCAGGGCAAAACTGTCCTATAAAATTCTGCTGGGAGGCCATCACACCCAGGGGCCGTGCCACTATTGAGGGAAGATATCGCAACGCTTACTTCCTGCAGCGTCAAGGGGCCTTCTAAGATTTCCTTCTCTTCCTCTTTCAGGGCTTTCTCTAACACATCCAAGTAATCATCTGCAGAGCAACCTATAGAACCTCTACAACTAAATAATTCCCTATAAAAGTCCTCAGCCACCCTCAACATTCCCTCTACAGTTGTTTCCACCCCTCCATCTCCCTTCAAACCTTCTATGAAGCTACGCTGTTGCCGACTTCGCACAGTGGAAAAGAAAAAGCTTGTAGGCCTCTCATCTAAAAAGCGCTTTTGCGCACCCGAGAACAGCAAAAGGGACTTAGCTTCATTCCAGAAGAAATCCTTCATAACACCCTGAAGATACCTGGCCCTAGCCCACCCCTCCATTGTCCCCAGCGCACCCTCTGCCCATAGTGATTGCAGCTCCTCTGACCACCTACATACTTTTGCCCGCCTGTACCTCCCTTTCTCTCTACCCCAACTACGGCAGAAAAAAGCCACTCTTTCTTTGAAACCCTCCCACCAAGCGCCATGAGACTCAAACAGGCCTCGCAGGTTTTTCCACCCAGCCACCAGATTATAAAGTACTACACAGAAAGTTCTATCCTTTAGGAAGGAGATGTTAAATCTCCACACTCCCCTACCTCTCTTCACACCCCCGACTTCTGCCCAAACCCCCACCAAACAGTGGTCCGAGCACCACATAGGCTGCTGCGTATAATTACACACCCTCACCTGTACTGGAAAAAATAAATAATCCAGCCTAGAAGCCTCCTGCTTACTACTTCGCCATGTATAAGTGGGCTGTCGACCGCCTGCTCCCCGAAAAGAATCGCGCAAAGAAAACCCTGCAATCAAGAGTGCCAATTCCTTACCAGAATCATTATCAAGGGACATATTGAAATCTCCTCCCATAACTAATAATCTGTTAGTGTACAAGATTGGCACCAGACTATCTAAAAACCCCTTCCTATCACCCAACTTACTTGGTACATACACATTAACAAAACGAAAAGCCACCCCCCTCCACCTGGCATCCACCACTACAACCCGTCCCGGGATGATCACATTTGTAGACTCAATTACGAATTCCCAGGAATAAAATAAAATACCCACCCCATCCGCTCTAACATTCCCCACCCCCCAACAAGAGGGTCCCGCCTCCCACCCTGCCGAAAAAACAGAAACATCCTCTTTTCCTTGTAAGTGACATTCCTGCAAAAAGCAAACATCAAGAGGCGACATTTTCAAAGAAAGATAAATTGAGGTCCTCCTCTGTAGCATTTTAAGACCCCTTGCATTAAATGTTGCCACTCTTAAACAAACCATAATATTCTCTTAATGAAAAGCAAAAACATGATTCCATCCCTTCAGAATTCACGTACTCCCCTTCCCTAAACACTTCTTCCCCCTACCCCTCCCAGCAGATACTTCAGTCCATTCCTCCCCTTCTCCCATTTGCCCCTCTTCCTCATCCCCTTTACCCCCTTCCCCCATAGTCTTACTCAAAATAGATTTAACTTTTCTCAAAACCCCTTCATTTCCCTCTTTCCCCTTTTCCCCTTCGTCCTCTGAAAACTCCAACTCAATGTCCATCTCACCTCCCTCTTCTCCCCAGTCCTGTTTGGTTCCCCATTCTTGAGCCTGGAATTTGCTGCACTTCCGCTCTCGTTCTCCAGCCTCATCCTCAAACAGCTTCCGTCTTCTCATGCCTTGACCCGCCCCCACTTTCAGCACATCCTCTTGCTTCTGGTGCCGGCTGCTTGACGCCTCCTCTTCCTCTTGCTCTGTTTCCTCATAGATACCACAGAGTACCTCTGCCACATCCAGTTCAGACCACACTTGCGATGGTGCTATCTGGTGCTCATCCTCCTCACCTTCTCTCTGCTCTGCCCCATCTCCATCTCCTGATTCCTCAGCTTGCACCCTCAACTCTCTTCCAGGTTTTACACCCGAGGGCCCCGCCTTCTGGGACTCTCCTCCCTCTGATACGTTCATCAGCAGGCCTTCAAAGTCTGTTTGGAGGTCCTGACCTTCTTTAAAAAGGCTGGCGTAAGATCTCTGCCTGCTAGGGCACAACCGGAACAGATGATCCTTTCCCCCACATAGGCTGCAGCTCTTCGGCTCTGGACAGTCTGTGGCAACATGCTCCATTGACCCACAAAAACGGCACCGTTGGCCTGCACAATCTGCCTTTACATGCCCTTGAGCACCACACTTTCTGCAATATACTGGCTGACCCGGATAATGGAGAAACCCTTTGTTAGATCCAATGAAAAAGGATCCCGGTGGATGTACAAGTCCCCCCGGCAATCCTGGATCTGCCCGAAGTTTCACCAAATACCTCCGTTTACCTGTCCAGATGCCGAAACGGTCCTTAAGACGCTCTCCCCCTTTCACTGTCTCACAATATCTGGCCAGAAAAGTCAATACGTCTCCGTCCTCCACAAAGGGGTTGTAAAGGTGAATTATCAAGGGTAGGAAGTCTTGTACAAAGGCTGGATACAGCTGGAGACCTTTCAAGCGTTGATGGTCCTTTTTCTTTCCCCAAGACTCAAAAAAAACAGAACAATCCCTCAAATGAAAAAAAGTTAGATCCATAAATCCAGAAGATGTTGAAAAATCTTGCAGACAAAAAATTAAAGAAGCCGAAATCCCAAAAACTTCCCTTAACAGATCAGTCACCACGAAGTCCCGTCCAAATCTCCTTTTCACCTCTGGATCTGCATCCGCTTTGACCTGAAGCCTCACAGTATTCCTTAGCCGCACCATCATGGTCGGTAACGCCATCTCTTCTCTCAAAGCGTCCATCTGGATATGATGTACACTTGATCTTAGCCAAAAGGCCGAGAAGCGATGACGCTATGACGCAGCGGGGAGGGAGCCGGAAACGGCCACGCCCATCCTGGCTACGGTAAGTCACAGAGACCTGAAACACTGGGGTATGGTAGTACCCTCCCCCCGTCTGCAACGCCACAGAGCCTCGCCCCGACCGGCCTGAAGGTGGCTCTGCAGCCACGGAAAGTACGGCATCGCTCATAACTCCCAAACGGCTTGTCGCAGAGCCAAGTGCCTTATGTCATCGGAATCCTTGGCTCGAGCCGAACGAGATGCAGGTCTCGGATTGGCTCGTCACTCCGACGAAATTTTCAGCTATTTTGGATTTTGTTGAAAACCTACTTTTGCAAACTAGCACCAGGCATTTGGCCTAGTCCGACCCAAAGCAGGGCAGAAAGATTCTCTGGAGTCTGACTGTCAATAATCATCCAAAAAAAGTGGAAATTTCCATTCACCTTGGCGAGGGGACCTCAAAACGTTCAAAGGTCGTGTGGCCGAGGTTGCTAAAATGGCTATAACTCTAGAAAGGAATGAGATCATTTCACCCAAATCGGCACACCTATGTATGGGCTCAGTCTGTGGTCAGGCGAAAAAGGGCGCTGCGACTGGCCACTTGGTGGCGCTGTAAGACGAAAAAAAAAAGAATACTGATGTAGGAAGGACAACCAAACAAGCATGAAAACAGCTACAGCTGGGCAACAGTCAGTCCGATCGACTTGAAAAGTGAGGTCTGTGAGAAATTTTAACTAAATGGCCCATCAGACCTCAGGCGAGTGCATCAGAGGAGAGATCTCAATAAACGGCAACCACTGCTTTAAAACCCACGGCAGCCTTTGCGAGAGCAGACCACCGTGGGAGTCGAGGCAAGGCCCTCATTAATTGCTCTGCTATTCGTCACAAAATGCGGCAATCCCCGAAAAGGGGAAGCACACCGTTCCTGGAGACACTGCAATACCAGGCCGATGCGTGGAGTGGACGGAGCAAGCCCGGCTCCAGCTCCGTGATCCAAAAATCAATTTAATATGCAGTCCCCGGATAGGGGACGTATCAGATATTAAACTGATAAGAACAGATTTTTCTTTTGAAAAATTTTATTGTCACCATTTTCATTTAGACATTCTCACACCCATTTTTTCATTTTCAAGCACACATTTCCAAACAAGCCAGAATAAATAGAATAAATACACATGGTTTAAAAGGAAAAATACAATCTTGCTAAAAAAAATAAAAAAAAATAAACAATTTAAAACCATTGTGTTTGTCTTGTTTTTAAAAGTACGTTTTGTGTGAGTGTTAAAAGATGTGAGCATCTCAAAAGTAAAAATACAAATTCAGAACAAGCATCTCATATTTTTTTGATCAAAGTCTTTTTATTGTATTTTAACATACAACAAACAACAGACACTTAACAATCCAGAACCCACCCACATCGCACCACTAGTGTAAAGGCAAAAAAAAAAAAAAAAAAAAAAAAAAAAAAGGAAAAGAGGGGGTGGGGGGGGGATGGGGGGAGGAAAACAACAATCACATCATACAATGTCATTAGAGTCCATTTGTTCAATTAATGTAAGAACAGGTTGCCAGATATTACTGAATTTAATGTTATTACCCTGCAAATTATAACGAATTTGTTCAAGTGTTAAATAATGCATAACATCGTTAATCCAGTGTTTAAATACAGGTGGAGACTTATCCTTCCATTTCAGTAAAATAATGCGTCTGGCCAAGAGAGTTACAAATGCTATCACTGTTTTATCCCGCTTGCCTATGCCAAATTCTTGTGGTACTACTCCAAAAATGGCAATGATCGGTGATGGGTCAATAGGGGTATGCAATGCTCTAGAAAGAAAAGCAAAAATCAACTCCCAAAACTCAGACAGTTTAGGACAGCTCCAGAACATATGTGACAAAGTACCTGGCTCTATATTACACCGATCACACTCTGGGTCAATATCTAGTGCAATTCTAGCCAACTTTGCTTTTGACCAATGTAAACGATGAGTAACTTTAAACTGGATAATGGTATGTCGTAGGCAGATAGAAGATGAGTGTATGTTATTTAGAATGGCCTGCCATATCTCATCTGATATCTCTGTATCCAGTTCTTCCTCCCACTGATGTTTTAATGTTGTTAATGGTTTAAAATTGTCCATGCTGAGTATAGAGTATAACCTACCAACAACCTCCCCAGGCCAAAGGGGCATCTTAATTATTTTATCTAAAAGGGAATCTGGTGGTATCAAAGGAAAAGATGGAACATTTGCGGAAACAAAACTGCGAAGTTGTAAATATCTAAAAAAATGTGAGTTAGGGATGTCAAAATGTGTTCTCAAATGTTCAAAACTTGCAAAGGTGCTACCTATATATACGTCTTTGACTGTTTTCAGTCCCTTTTCAGTCCATGTTTTAAAAGCATCGTCAGTTATGGAGGGAGCAAACATGTTATTTCCCACTAAAGGGGTATCTATGGACATCTCAGTTAAAGAAAAAGTCCGTCTGAACTGTATCCATATCTTGAGGGAGTGCCTCACAACTGGATTTATGCAGTATGTTGATATGGATTCTGGAAAGGGTATTTTAGAGCAGGCTAGTGCATGTAAAGATGTTTGTGTGCAGGATGCACGCTCAAGCTCTAGCCACTTGGGACCTGGGTCTTCAGCTCTAGAAAAATGAATCCAGTGCATTATGTTTTTAATGTTGGCAGACCAATAGTAGTATTGAAAATTGGGTAGGGAAAGCCCGCCATGTAATCGGTGATGTTGCAGAATTTCCCTACGTATACGCGGGTTTTTACCATTCCAAATAAAACCGGACAAAAGTTTATCTATATTTATGAAAAAAGATTTTGTTAAGAAGATGGGGATACACTGGAAAAGAAACAAAAATCGGGGCATAATATTCATTTTAATAACATTTATTCTACCCCCTAGCGACAAGGGAAGGAGATTCCAGCAATCTAAATCTTTTTTTAAACAATTTAAAAGTGGAGGGAAATTGGCTTCATAAAGATCTTTAAACTTACGGGTTATCCAAATACCTAAATATTTAAATTTGTTAGTGCATAATTTAACTTGCAGGGACTGGATTGTAGTGAGCTGGTAATTAGGGTCAATACACATAAGCTCACTTTTCTGCACATTGATTTTATATCCTGATATCTTGCCAAAGGAATTTAACAAGTCAAACATCTTTGGCAAACAGGTCACGGGGTCAGTCATATATACTAACATGTCATCAGCATATAACGACACTTTATGCTCAGCCCCTCCTCTCATTATGCCCTTAATATCTGCGCTGTTACGCAGTGCTATAGCTAGTGGTTCTATTGTTAGGGCGAATAAAAGGGGTGACAAGGGACAGCCCTGTCTAGTGCCACGCTGTAGATCAAAAAAAACAGACAAGTTGTTATTAGTCCGAACAGCTGCCATAGGCAGAGAATAAAGTGTCTCAATCCAATGTATAAATTTTGGTCCTAAACCAAAGCGTTTCAATGTATAAAATAGGTAATCCCACTCCACCCTATCAAAGGCTTTTTCTGCATCTAGGGATATTAATACCTCTTTGCCTTTGGGTGGAGTGGGATCATAAAGAATATTAAGTAATCTACGTATATTAGAAGATATTTGTCTATGTTTAATAAATCCTGTCTGATCATCTGAGATCAATGAAGGAAGTACTTTTTCCAGTCGTAGGGCTAGCATTTTCGCAAGTATTTTACTGTCAACATTTAGCAGAGAAATGGGACGATATGAGCCGCATTCTACTGGGTTTTTCTCTTTTTTAAGAATAAGGGATATAACAGCCTGACGCATAGTTGGAGGGAGTGAGCCAGATGTAGATGATTCTCTATATGTAGAGAGTAACAGAGGGGCTAATTCACTAGCAAATTTTTTAAAGAATTCGCTAGGAAATCCATCTGGTCCTGGACATTTACCATTTTGTATAGATTTAACAGCAGAATGAAATTCTTCCTCTGTGAATGATTTTTCCAGTTCAGAAGCCATTCGGTCACCCACTAAAGGGACTTTTAAATTATCAAAAAAAGACTTGAACAGGAATTCATCTTTATGTGACTCTGAAGTGTATAGTTTCGAATAAAACTGATGAAATATCTGGTTAATTTTAGAGTGATTTATATGTTTGGTGCCAAACTCATCTGTTATTTCAGATATAGACTGAGCTGCAGCTTTCTGGCGCAGTTGGTGTGCAAGGATTCTGCCTATCTTCTCTCCATGTTCATAAATTCTGTGCTGTGTCCTATTGAGGAGGTTCGATATATGTTTGGTTGAAAGGAGATTGAATTCTGTCTGAAGTATCAATCTTTGCTTATATAAATCTGATGATGGGGCTTGCGCAAGTGTTGTGTCTATATGTAATATATCTTCAGTTAGTGTCTTGAGCCGTGCCATTTCACTCTTTTTCTTTTGGGCACAATATGAGATAATTTGTCCCCTTAAATATGCTTTCATGGATTCCCATATTGTTGAGAACGACATGCCTGGTGTTTGATTGTATTCCAAAAATGTAGCTATTTCAGATGAGATAAATTGAACAAAACATTCATCAGCAAGCCATAAACTATTTAGGCGCCATGGGCGGTATGTGACTTGTGAGACAGGTATCTGTAGTGTCATCAACATTGGAGCATGATCAGAGATAACTATAGCATCATATTCACATTTACTGACAATAGGAAGGAAACGATTATCGATGAAAAAATAGTCTATTCGGGAATATGTCTTGTGAACGTGTGAAAAGAAAGAATAACACCTAGAGGTGGGATTGTTGAAACGCCAAACATCTGAAACTCCGTATGAGTGGAGAAATAGTTCAATAGTCTGGGCAGACTTGGTTGGAGATATGACTCTAAGAGAGCTGCGATCCAAACTGGAAAGAGCACAATTCATATCTCCTGCCAAGATAAGGTAATGTGTGTCCATATCTGGTAGACAGGAAAAAAATTTTGAGAAAAAAGCATGGTCATCCCAAGTGGGTGCATATACATTAGCTAAAATAACTGGAGTCTCATATAATCTACCTGTGACTATAACACATCTGCCAGATCTATCCGCCTCTACTTTCGACATTGTAAATGGAATGTTCTTATGGATTAAGATGGCTGTACCCCTAGATTTACTATGAAAATCAGAGTGATATAGTTGGCCTATCCACCCTCCCCTTAGTCTTGAATGATCAGATGTTCGCAAATGCGTTTCTTGGAGAAATGCTATTCCCACATTAAACTGGCTGAGATGTGATAATACTTTCTTACGTTTTACAGGATGATTTAAAGATTTAACATTCCAGCTCACAAAATTTACAGGGCATCCTATATCTCCTGTCAACATCTGTGCATTAACCATTTTCTATTTTGTGCAAAATTATTAATGGACTCTAATTTTAATAAACATAGCAAGGATATAACCTCCAAAAAACAAAACAAAACCCTTAAAGAAAACCCTAGTGCGATTACCTCCCACCCCAAATCACCTATTATCAGAACAAGGTGAACCCTAAACCCCTTACAGTGGTATCCACACATTAGTGCTTGTATTGGGGAACTCCAATTCCAACAGGTTGCTCTGCTAAGAGTTTAAAAAAAAATTAAGATAGCGCTTCTTTATAACATTATAGGTAACACAGTATTGTCCATTCAGAAGCTGATAGCTTGCATTCTTGAAAAGATAAAATAAGATTTAAAAAAAAAAAAAAAAAAAAAAAAAAAAAAAAAAAAAAAAAAAAAAAGCTGCTTATAATTGTTATTCAGTGGCTACTTTCACTCACCAGAACATCAATATAGCGGTATACAATGAAGTGTGCCACGTTAGGACTTTATTCTGCAAGTTCTCAGTCATCATTAGAGGTGGGTCTCCCTCCATCGACGATGTTCGACTGGACGTATAACAGTGCTTGTTTCGGATCAAGAAAGTCCTTCCTATTCCCGTTGTGAGTGATACGAAACTTCGCCGGGTGAATGACTCCATAACGAACATCTGACCGGTCTTTCAGTAGTTGTTTGACTTCGTTGAATGCAGATCTTGCGCGTGCCACGGCGGGGGGATAATCTGGAAAAATTGAGATGGACAGTTCTCCGTATTTCAAAGCGCCACCCGCTTGCCTCGCACGGCGTAGTATCTCCACGCAGTCCTGGTGATAGTGTAGCTTCGCGATAATGGCTCGAGGCTTCCCCTTAGCTTTCTCCAGTTGAGGAGTTCGGTGCGATCTGTCTACCATCACATCTTTATCCATGCCAAACACCTCTTTAAGCAGCTTGGTGACAAAAGGTGGCGAACCTGACCCAGCACCCTCCGGCACATTCAATATTCGGATATTCGACCTCCTCATTCTCCCTTCCATGTCGAGACACTTATTCTGTAGATCTGAGACTTCTGCTTGAAGTTTGTTAACTGTAGTCTGAAGACACGCTACATCATCCGAACATGTGGTCAGACTGTGTTCCATGTCAGCGACTGTAGTTTTCACCGAGTCCAAGTCGGAGCGAAGTAGTGAGATACTATTGACGACTTCAGTTTTGACAGACTGTATTTCGCTTTTAACGGCCTCAAATTCACTCGCAAGGACATCTTTCAGTTCTGACCTGAGTAATGCAGATATGTCTTCCCTCATCGAGGTAAGAAGTTCAGTCTTAGCATCAGTCATGCTGGCTTGTTTGCTGTTAGCCGTGTTTCTTCCCGTATAGGTAAATTGTCGAAGATTTTTCGCCATTGACAGAATTTGCTCAAATAAAATAAAACAAAGTTGCAGACTATCTAATGTTTAACTTTGGATATCTATTTTAGACCTTTTTGGAGAGTGTAATGCGCTAGAAAAAAAGTTTTAAATAAAATTCAGCAGAGCTTCCCAAAACGTGGCTTACTCCATGGCCTACTCGCTAGCGCCCCCCCCAAGCATCTCATATTTGTGCAATAAAATCAATTTTCATTTTGAAAAAAAATAAAAGACCAATTAAAAGTCTTTAAAAGTCCTCTGTTGTGCAAGACCGGGGGTGAGTCCCTATCAAGTCAAACTTCACCCCACTCTCCAGAACAGGGACGCAAGATGTCCCTTTATAGGCTCAGCGGAGATCCCCTCTCCTCCGGCCCGCTGGCCCGCTGTTCCCGTAGCCAGAGTGGTGAGGGTGCATCTACGGGCGGCCAGGAGCGGTGGCGGCCGGGACCCTTTCCGTGCGACCCCGGCCCCCCCCGTCCGAATATCGTCGTCCGGTACCCCTGCAGCATTGATGTTACCTTTAGCTCGCATGCATGGAGGGTTACCGTAACGCGCTTCCCCACCAGCAGGTTTCTGGTGGCCCAGATGGCATCCTTGATGACGTTGAGGGTGAGCCAGAGCGAGGTGAATTCCTGTGCTGTCAAGTCCTTCAAGCCCCGGCCCACCCCAAGGATGGCGAGCTGGTACCCTATCTGGGCCCCACCCGCTGATAGGCACGGGAAATACAGGGGGCCGGTCTTGGCCCACAGGTCCCGCGCAGCGCCGCACTCCCAGAGCAGATGACGGATGGTCTCCGGGAATTTGCATCCGGGCCGTGGGCAGATCGGGTTTTTGGCCCTGACCGGGAGGATCTCATGAGCCACCATCCAGGATAGGTCTTTGTGCCTGTTTTGGAGAGCGGGGTGAGCAGCGTTCCTCCAAACTTGCTTTGTCTCACTTAAAGTGAGGCCTGGAACTGGACTCACCGATTCCCGGTCCTGCACAAAAGAGATGAGATGCTTGGGGTTAGTTAAAATGATGACATCTTCTTTCTCTAAAAGGTATTTCTTTAAAAACTTTTTAATAAAACCATACTCTTTGGGCAAATTAAAAGAAACCGGGGTTTTTAAGTCAACTGGTAAAATCTTTAAAGTTCTTAGATAAGACCCCATCCAAAACCGCGCCATCGCAGCAGTCTTATTTCCTTTGGATGGGGTAATGGCGTAGTTAATGTGCAGGGCGGTGAAGCGGCTGCCTAAAAACACGAGGGGGTCTGGGAGTCCTTTTCCACCATTCTCCGGCCTTTTCTTCACGATCTCCCTTTTCAGGCGCTCCCACTTGGACCCCCACAGGAAGTAAAACACCGCCCTCTCCAGTTTCGCCAGGAATCGCCGAGGAGGGCTAAAAACAGAACAGACAAGTAAAATCAGAGGTAAAATCACAGCTTTAAAAATTAAAACCTTGCCTTCAAACGTCATCTGTCTTAGTCCCCAAAACCCCAGTCTTTGCCTAACTTTCCCTAACAAGTCAGTCCAGTTTTCCCGTCCGCCTCCCTCTCTGTCGAATTTGACTCCTAAAATCTTAAAATCGGTCTCTTTAAAATCCACATCAAGCCCACCTGAGTCCACTCCCTCCCACGGCCCGAAGAGCTGGGCCTCGGACTTGCTTCTGTTGAGCTTAGCGCCCGAGGCCCGACCGTACCAGTCAGTCAAGTCCATTGCTCTTCGTATAGATAAAACGTCCGTAGCTAAAAGGGTTACATCGTCCATGTATAAAACACAAGTAGCTCTCAGTCCACCCGTTCCGGGAACGTCCAGTCCTTTGATCCATTTATCCCTTCTCAAGATCTGTGCCAGTGGCTCAATGCAAGCCACGTACAGAAGAGGAGATAAAGGACATCCCTGACGGACACCACTGTGTATATTCACAGCTTTGGAAAGATGCCCATTTACAAGGATTTTGCTGACTAGGCCCTTGTACAGCAGTCCCACCCAGGCTATAAACCTCTTTGGAAAACCCACGTTTTGCAGTACCTGAAATAGGTACTGGTGCGAGACTCGGTCGAAAGCTTTTTCAAAATCTAAATTTAGGACTACTAGCCGAATATTTCTGTCTCTCGCATAACAGATGGCGTCTCTAATCAGCACTAGGCTGTCTGTTATCTTTCTTCCGGGCACAGCACAAGCTTGATCCAGGTGAATCACGTCCTCTAAAACAGTTGACATGCGTGTTGCTAAAACTTTACTAAAAAGCTTACAGTCAAAATTTAAAAGTGTTATAGGTCTCCAGTTTTTCAAGTCAGTCCTATCACCTTTTTTGTGGAGTAAAGAAACTATCCCTATTCTAAAACTGTCTGGAAGTCTGTCGAGGGTCTCAAACTCTTTAAAAACTGTGAGTAAGTCATGCGCTAAAATATCCCAAAACGTCACGTAAAACTCTAAGGGTAGTCCGTCTAGTCCTGGGGATTTTCCCCGCTTAAAACCTCTAAGAGCTTCTTGTATTTCTAAAATAGTAAAATCTTGGGATAAAAGCACGTGTTGTTCCTCCAACTTTTTTTCCATAAAAGATAACACTTCTTTTAAAATCTCACTGTTTATTTCTTTGATACTGTATAGGTCCTCATAAAAAGTTTCGATTTCATTTAAGATCTCCTTTGTTGTGTTTAACTCTCTCCCTCCTGTTTTTAAAGTTGTGATTGCCCCTCCCCGTGTTATGACCCTTTTAAAAAAGTACCTAGTACATTTTTCACCTTCTTCGACATCTCTTTCTTTACTTCTTAAAATAATTCCTTTGCTTTTAACTTTTGAACAGGCTGACATTTCTTTTTTGACCTCTTTAATTTCTTCACTAAAATCAAACCCATTTTTTAAAAGATTAAAATACCTCTGTAATCGCTTCTGCAGCCCCATCATGCGATTTTCTTCCTTTTTCTTTTTTTCCCTCCCTATCTTACTAAAAAACTCTTTTGTCCGTCCTTTAACCATTTCCCACCATAGTGCACGTGTCTCATAGAAGTCTTGGAGAGTTTGCCATTGGCTAAACTGCTCCCTGTATTTTATAACTACCTCCTCATCTTCTAACAGGGAGCAGTTTAGCTTCCACAAACCTCCACCTACCGTCACACCAACAGGAAGTGATAGAGTGCATGACAGCATGGAGTGATCTGAAAAAAAGAGGGGGGTTAATCTAGCATCGGTTGGCGGGAAGTCACGTGTAAAAACATAGTCAATTCGAGAGGCTCTGGTACCATCACCACTAAACCAGGTGTAGCCCTCCTCTCTTTGATGCAGTGTTCTAAAACAGTCCACTAGTTTAAAATCTTTGACTAAACCTTGTAATAAAACCGATGTTTTATCCATCCTAAAATCCTCTGTTGTCCTTTTCCTGTCTTTCTGAGTTAAAACACAATTAAAATCCCCTGCTACCACTAGGGGGACTCTTCCTAGCATGTGGGGCTGCAAGTCTTCTAAAAGTTCATACCTCTCATTTTTTTCCGTAAAACCATATACATTAAGAACATTGAAATCTTTTCCTAAAAAGGTCAGTTTTACTAAAATTGCCCGCCCGTCTCTCACCACTGTGCTCCCCTTCACCAAGATATGGGGGTTGTTAATTAAAATAGCAAGACCGTCATTTCTGTTAAAATTTGACCCGCTCCAAATGGAAGGGCCTTGGGTCCACATCTGCTCCCACCTCCTGTAATTTTTTAAAAAAGGTAAAGCACACTCTTGTAATAAAAAGACATCTGACCTAAAAGACTTTAAAAAAGATAAAATGCTCTGTGCTCGTAGGGTGGACTTCACACTTCTCACATTGATGGTAGAGATAGTGAGAGCCATGAGCAGTAGGGTAAAAAAGGTATGAACCATAAAAGAAGACATATTTAAAAGAAATAAACTACAAAGATATAATTAAAATCAGGTTATATCTTGTAGCACTTGTTCCTCCTCTCCCCCAAACAAATTGGGATCTGGAGGGAAAGTGCCCGACCCCTCAGGTGCAGCAGAGAAAAACTCTTGCGGCTCCTTTGGTGTCGATGTTCTTAGCTTAATATGCAGAAAAGAAACTTCATTTGGAGATTCGCCCGGCCACATACGGTCTAGATCTTCCAGTGAGGAACTATCTAGCCGATGCGATGCCTTTAGCCTTTTCTCCTCTGTTTCAAAAAGAGGAGATCTCGCAGTCCTTTTCTGCACTTGAGCATTTGGGAGTGAACAATCACTCCCGTTATCCTCCACACTAATCTCTGAAACTGTTTTTAGGGGGAATCCATTTCCTCCTCTTTGTCCTCCATTTTGTTTCCACTTTCATCTTGGGGGGTGGCTTCCTCCCCCTGTTCATAAATCAAACTTGACTCCAACCCTGAGGCCGCCCCACTTCCTCCTCCTTGTCCAATGCCTGAGGATGGCGGGATATTTGAATTTCCCGCCAAAACCTCAGGCTCCGCCTCCTCCCTTTCTTCCTCAGTTTGCTCCTTAAGTGGGGCGGCCATCTTGTTTCCTTTCAATTTGTTGGCAAAACCTTTAGGGCAGTCTCTGTAGAGATGGTTTGTTTCTCCACAAAGATTGCACCGTCTACCATTGCTACAATCATCAAAACTGTGACCAATTTCTCTGCACTTCCCACACACTAGCTCTTGGCAAGCTTCGGCGAGATGCCCAACCCTACCACACTTCCTGCATAGTTTAGGCATTCCTTGATAATGTATGTAGCCTCTGTTTTCTCCCAGCACAATCATGGAAGGCAGATGTTTCAGGCCCTGCCCAGCAGGCACCAGACGTCTATGTAACGTCAGGTTGACGTTGGACATGACATCAGACAGACGTTGGATTTTGGTTGAAAATGAAAATCGGGTTGACGTCAATATTTGACGTCAATTTGACGTTGGATTAACGTTGGATTTTGGTTACACAACCAAAAAACAACTAAATCTCAACGTCAGCTGACGTCGGTTTTGGACATCAATTTAACATTGACATTAGACGTTGGATTTACATTGGATTTTGGTCACCCGACGTCGCAACCAAAATTTAACCAAATACCAACGTCTTATGACGTTGTGTGCCTGTTTTGTGCCTGCTGGGTGGTAGCCCCCAGCGTCTTCCCATTGTTTAATGGGAATTCGCCAGGAGCATGTCCAAATGCCATCTTCATCTAACACTCTGACAGGCTGGCTTCGAACAGTGCAAAATCTACCCAACCAGACACAAATATCATCTCCAGTCACTGTTTCATTGAACATTCTCACAATCACAGTTTTAAGTGTGTTATCAGAAAGTTTCTCCACAGTGAACATGGAGAACTGGGCCTTAACCGAATCAAACCTTTGCCAAAAGTCATTAAGAAGGGAAGCACTTTTAAAACTTACATCAAATCCTTTGTTCTGGAGCAAAGTCATCAAACAGTTCAGGTCGTTCGGTTTAAAAGCTAAGGTCTTTTGGATCAGCTTCCTGGAAAAGTCCATGCGGGACAGTCCCAGGAGCTTCCCCTCAACCTCCCTAAATAAAAAGCGCACGCTGTGGTGCCTCCGCACACCGGCACGAGCAGCCGACATGATGGAGGCACCAACAGCCTAAAAAACCTTAAAACAACAATAAATACTTAAACCAATAAATAATTAAAACACCTTACCTTAAAAACTGTTGAAGATTGAAACCGCAGATTTCAATATACCTCTCAAAAGTTGTGGGGCTCAGGATACTGAACGATCTCGAGCCAAGAAACCTCCAAGAGGCGATCGCAACCCTCCCTCGTGACCAGACACGTGATCTTAGCCAAAAGGCCGAGAAGCGATGACGCTATGACGCAGCGGGGAGGGAGCCGGAAACGGCCACGCCCATCCTGGCTACGGTAAGTCACAGAGACCTGAAACGCTGGGGTATGGTAGTACCCTCCCCCCGTCTGCAACGCCACAGAGCCTCGCCCCGACCGGCCTGAAGGTGGCTCTGCAGCCACGGAAAGTACGGCATCGCTCATAACTCCCAAACGGCTTGTCGCAGAGCCAAGTGCCTTATGTCATTTTGGATTTTGTTGAAAACCTACTTTTGCAAACTAGCACCAGGCATTTGGCCCAGTCCGACCCAAAGCAGGGCAGAAAGATTCTCTGGAGTCTGACTGTCAATAATCATCCAAAAAAAGTGGAAATTTCCATTCACCTTGGCGAGGGGACCTCAAAACGTTCAAAGGTCGTGTGGCCGAGGTTGCTAAAATGGCTATAACTCTAGAAAGGAATGAGATCATTTCACCCAAATCGGCACACCTATGTATGGGCTCAGTCTGTGGTCAGGCGAAAAAGGGCGCTGCGACTGGCCACTTGGTGGCGCTGTAAGACGAAAAAAAAAAGAATACTGATGTAGGAAGGACAACCAAACAAGCATTAAAACAGCTACAGCTGGGCAACAGTCAGTCCGATCGACTTGAAAAGTGAGGTCTGTGAGAAATTTTAACTAAATGGCCCATCAGACCTCAGGCGAGTGCATCAGAGGAGAGATCTCAATAAACGGCAACCACTGCTTTAAAACCCACGGCAGCCTTTGCGAAAGCAGACCACCGTGGGAGTCGAGGCAAGGCCCTCATTAATTGCTCTGCTATTCGTCACAAAATGCGGCAATCCCCGAAAAGGGGAAGCACACCGTTCCTGGAGACACTGCAATACCAGGCCGATGGGTGGAGTGGACGGAGCAAGCCCCGGCTCCAGCTCCGTGATCCAAAAATCAATTTAATATGCAGTCCCCGGATAGGGGACGTATCAGATATTAAACTGATAAGAACAGATACTACACTTGATCTTAGCCAAAAGGCCGAGAAGCGATGACGCTATGACGCAGCGGGGAGGGAGCCGGAAAGGCCACGCCCATCCTGGCTACGGTAAGTCACAGAGACCTGAAACGCTGGGGTATGGTAGTACCCTCACCCCCGTCTGCAACGCCACAGAGCCTCGCCCCGACCGGCCTGAAGGTGGCTCTGCAGCGACGGAAAGTACGGCATCGCTCATAACTCCCAAACGGCTTGTCGCAGAGCCAAGTGCCTTATGTCATCGGAATCCTTGGCTCGAGCCGAACGAGATGCAGTACTCGGATTGGCTCGTCGCTCGACGAAATTTTCAGCTATTTTGGATTTTGTTGAAAACCTACTTTTGCAAACTAGCACCAGGCATTTGGCCCAGTCCGACCCAAAGCAGGGCAGAAAGATTCTCTGGAGTCTGACTGTCAATAATCATCCAAAAAAAGTGGAAATTTCCATTCACCTTGGCGAGGGGACCTCAAAACGTTCAAAGGTCGTGTGGCCGAGGTTGCTAAAATGGCTATAACTCTAGAAAGGAATGAGATCATTTCACCCAAATCGGCACACCTATGTATGGGCTCAGTCTGTGGTCAGGCGAAAAAGGGCGCTGCGACTGGCCACTTGGTGGCGCTGTAAGACGAAAAAAAAAAGAATACTGATGTAGGAAGGACAACCAAACAAGCATGAAAACAGCTACAGCTGGGCAACAGTCAGTCCGATCGACTTGAAAAGTGAGGTCTGTGAGAAATTTTAACTAAATGGCCCATCAGACCTCAGGCGAGTGCATCAGAGGAGAGATCTCAATAAACGGCAACCACTGCTTTAAAACCCACGGCAGCCTTTGCGAGAGCAGACCACCGTGGGAGTCGAGGCAAGGCCCTCATTAATTGCTCTGCTATTCGTCACAAAATGCGGCAATCCCCGAAAAGGGGAAGCACACCGTTCCTGGAGACACTGCAATACCAGGCCGATGCGTGGAGTGGACGGAGCAAGCCCCGGCTCCAGCTCCGTGATCCAAAAATCAATTTAATATGCAGTCCCCGGATAGGGGACGTATCAGATATTAAACTGATAAGAACAGATACTACACTTGATCTTAGCCAAAAGGCCGAGAAGACGATGACGCTATGACGCAGCGGGGAGGGAGCCGGAAAGGCCACGCCCATCCTGGCTACGGTAAGTCACAGAGACCTGAAACGCTGGGGTATGGTAGTACCCTACCCCGTCTGCAACGCCACAGAGCCTGCCGATCCAACTATCTTCTGCACCAAAATAATTTAATTCCAGCTTATCAGAATCATAGATTTATTCTCGATTTCTCAACGAACAAATCTCAATTTTCACACATATCAACATTTTCCACATTGATTTTTTAAACCACTTTGACAATCTAGCACCAGGCATTTGGCCAGTCCGACCCAAGCAGGCAGAAAGATTCTCTGGAGTCTGACTGTCAATAATCATCCAAAAAAGGGAATTTCCATTCACCTTGGGAGGGACCTCAAAGTTCAAAGGTCGTGTGGCCGAGGTTGCTAAAATGGCTATACTCTAGAAAGGAATGAGATCATTTCACCCAATCGGCACACTATGTATGGCTCAGTCTGTGGTCAGGCGAAAAGGGCGCTGCGACTGGCCACTTGGTGGCGCTGTAAGACGAAAAAAAAAAGAATACTGATGTAGGAAGGACAACCAAACAAGCATGAAACAGCTACAGCTGGCAACAGTCAGTCCGATCGACTTGAAAAGTGAGGTCTGTGAGAAATTTTAACTAAATGGCCCATCAGACCTCAGGCGAGTGCATCAGAGGAGAGATCTCAATAAACGGCAACCATGCTTTAAAACCCACGCAGCCTTTGCGAGAGCAGACCACCGTGGGAGTCGAGGCAAGGCCCTCATTAATTGCTCTACTATTCGTCACAAAATGCGGCAATCCCCGAAAGGGGAAGCACACGTTCCTGGAGACACTGCAATACCAGGCGATGCGTGGAGTGGACGGAGCAAGCCCCGGCTCCAGCTCCGTGATCCAAAAATCAATTTAATATGCAGTCCCGATAGGGGACGTATCAGATATTAAATGATAAGAACAGATTTTTTTTTTTTTTTTTTTTTTTTTTTTTTCACCTTCCTTACATTTTTTTCCCTTGAAAATCAAATTAAACCAATTTCCCCAAATTCAATATTTCTCCCTTTTTTTCCGCTTTTAATTTCCCACCAACCTCCAAAAATCACATTTCCACTTTCCCAATTATTTGCCTTCAAACAAATTTTCATCTTTCCCCAAATTCCTTTTCCCCATTTTTTTTTTTTTTTTTTTTTTTTTTTTTTTTTACAATTCTTTAACCTTTTTATCCTCTCAACATTTTCCAATCTTCCCAAATCTTTCCACCTTTCTTTGGCTGATGCCCCACCTTTTGACATCCCACTTGATCTTTTTTTCAGCCCCACCCCCGACAACCCTTCTCTACCCCGCCCTTTTTCTTAACTCTTTCTTTCCTCCCAAACCTTTCTTTAAAACCAATTAACCGGCTTCAATTTCCCTTCCCCCCTTTCATCAAACCCCCAATTCTTCCCCCAGTCTAAAACTTGGAACCCCCTTAGTCCATCCCACCCTCCCCCACACCTCGTGAAAACACATTCCCAAAAGGGGCTTAAGTCTCTTCTTGTGAACATTGGGATAACTTTTGAAGATGTCTAAATCTTCCTTACTGGAAACGCCCCAAAAACTAACCTTAAACTTTTGAATTTCCAACTTTTGGTTTGTTAACCACATCCCTGGAACCCACTTCCTTCCTGCCCCTCCCCTTCCTTCCCATCAACTTCCTCTTCCAAAAACCCCCTTCCACCCTCTTTTTCCCACCACCTGCGTCCTTAATGAACGCACCCTTTTTACCCGTTGGCCACCAAATGCCGGCCATACCCCAAGAAAAACCCAACACTTATCTTGGCAAGGCCAAAGGAAGACCAAATAAACAACGAGGGAAATGGGCCACCCGCCCCCCTCTACTAAGTAAAAATTTAACCCTTAAATTTATACCTCCCCCCCTCAAAGAAAAGCCGAACGCCCCCTTTTCTTGCGGAAAGGGAAAGTAAGCCAAATCTAAACTCAAACGCCTCCAACCAGGCTTTCCCCATCAAGAAACCTGCCCCCACCTTGCCAGCCTCTTCTGCACTGACGAAATTCCAACCCAATTGATTGTGAACCTTCTTTGAAAATTAACCCAAAACCTTGGCCCTCACCAGCAAACCAAAAGTTTCCGCCTCTTCCTAAACTTCCCAAAAATTAATCCATTTCAACTTTGCAGGACTTAAAAACCTTTCAAAAACGGCAAAGTTCTAAGCATTCTGAAAAAACATAAAATCGCAACTTGTAATTTCCTTCAGTCCCTTTGTCCGGCCAAAAAACCCTTTTCATTGCATTGTGCCCTGAGGCCCAAAAAAAAAAAGAATGGGGAGAACACCCGCCTACCCCTCCCTTTGCCTCAAACCCCTGCCCTAATTGCCGTTAACCTTAACCAAACAATTAGAACCTATATACAGTGCTCTAATCCATCCTATAAAGTCCTCCCCGAATCCCATTCTCTCCATAACTTTAAACATAAACCCCCTATTGACCCTATCAAAGGCCTTAGCCTGATCTAAGCTAACCACCATAAGGGGTAGATCCCTATCCTCTGCCCATGCAATAACATCCCTAATGAGTTGTAGATTCCATTTAATGCTACGGCCCTCTAGCCACATGTTTGATCTACATGCACAACATGAGGTAGGGCTTTCTTCAATCTATCCGCCAGAAGCTTTGCTATAATTTTGTAGTCCACCGAAAGCATTGTGAGAGGCCTGTAATTGCCAATGTCTGACCTTTCCCCTTTTTTATAGAGAAGTGTTATTACTCCTTTTGCCATTGAACCTTGTATATTTTTATTCTCCAACACCTTTCTAATCACCTCCACTAAATGAATACCTAAAATACTAAAAAACTTAACATAAAATTCGACAGGTAAGCCATCTATCCCTGGCACTTTACCTTTACTCATCCTCTTCAAAACCCCCTCAACTTCACCTATTGTAATGGGAGAAACTAAACCAACCCTTACTTCCTCAGGGACAACTTTAGATAAAAAATTAACAAACATCTCACTTTTCTCTACTACTACCTCCCTCTCACTAAAAAAGTTTTTGAAATGGTCTCTTACATAACCATTTATCTCTTCAACTTTGGTCAAACACCCCCCTTTCTTATCCTTTAACTCAACTATGACTTGCTTCTCTTTACGTTCCCTGACAGATCTGAAAAGAGCAGCAGTACAGGCCTCCCCTTTTTCCCGTGTTTCCTGTCTTATTTTAAACAGAAACTTTTTGGCTTGATCTTCATAAATCCCCCTTAACTGTCTCTTAAGTGTGTTAATGGTCACCCAATCAAATGTACCCCCTACATTGTACTCTTCAAATTTCAACTCTAACTCCCTCTGTAAATCTCTTGCTTGTCTCCAAAACTTCCAAGTTCTTCTTTTACAGTATCTAATTATCCACGCCTTTGAGCGTTCCTTAACCATTTCCCACCATCCCAATACATCATTATTATTATACATACACTTTAACCCCTCCAACCCCCCAAAATATACTGCATACTCTTCACAAAATTCTTTCTCCTTCAATACCTCTACATTCATCCTCCAATACCCCTTACCAAATTTAACTGTATTCCCCTTAATCACAAACCAGACCATTTCATGATCAGAAAAGAAAACAGGCCTCACTCCCCCCTTCGCCAAAACAATATTCCTTGAGAAAAATACATAATCTAACCTTTTTTCCACCCCTCTAGAATTCCTCCATGTTGTCATACATGCTTTAGGATTAACTCTCTGCCCTCCATCCACCAAAGCATGCCCATGCAGAATCCCTTGCAACACCTGCTGACTACTATCCCCTTTATCCCCTAACTGTATGTTGAAATCCCCCCCATTATAATTTGTTTATTAGTGGCACAAACTGTTAAAGCATATCAAAAATTTCTTTCCTCTCCTCAGCTGTCTGAGGAGCGTACACTGAAAGTAATCGATATTCACCCCCTCTCCACTTTACATCTGCCCCAACCACCCTCCCTTGTGAAACTGTGAAATGATTCTCAACTTCTATTTCCTGATCCCAAAAAATATCCCCACCCCTGAAGAAAAAACCCCACCCACACTCCATACTGCACCTCCCCTTCCCCACTCTTCAGTAAATTTCCTTGCATCCTCAATACCTTTTAAATGAACTTCTTGCAAAAAATAAATATTACATTTACAATTATCCAAAAAAGAAAACACAGCTCTTCGTTTAACTGAATCTCTTATACCCCTTACATTTATAGTCCCCACAGTCAGTTCCTCAGTAGACACCCTTATTCACTCTTTAAAGTCCCCTCCATTTCTTGTCCTTCCAGGCTTGTGGCCTCACTCTCACTCACCACTAAATCTGCCCATCTTACAGGTGTTGCCCTGCCGCCAGACGACTCCTCTTCTCGCTCTTCATGCCCCTTAACATCCATTTCCTCTGTCAGCTGAAATAAGGGCCTCGCATTGTCCATCTCAAGCCCATCTTGACCGTCCGTAGATGACGATTCCTCTGAAAAACTCAACTTTAGAACAGTCTCAGGCTTCCTCTTTTTACTTGGTCTCCCCTTCCTCTTATCACCTTTCCTGACCAGTTGGTTTTCTTCCCCTCTTGCATCAGCTGAGACACTTTCCTTCTCCACTTCCATCTCATCTTCTACGTTGTCCGCGTGCTGCTTGGGGTTTTTGAACTGTTCCCCACCCAACGCTTCCAAGAACGCCGCCATCACATCTTCCACTTCCTCTAGCTCATTGCCTCTCTCCATACCACTTGCTCCCATCTCCTTCCTGGCCTCTATCGTTTCCTCTTCCACCACCTGTTGATCAAGGATCCTCTGTTGGCCTTCCTCCCCCAACAGTCCGTCCTTCACGCCTTCATCCTCTCTCACATTCTCCCTGCACTGCTTTCGGCCATCTTTGCATTGCCTCATCAAGTGGTCTGATGAGCCACAGCTGTGACAAGTCTTAGGAGCACTGCACTCTTTTGCTGTGTGTCCCAGCTGGGCACACCGCAGACACCTTTGCTCTTCACACCCGCCATCTTATGTCCATAACGTCTACACCTCCTACAAAAAGGAGGCTGTCTGGAGTAGAACAGATAACCTTTGTCTGCTCCGATGTTAAACTGTGCAGGAGGATGCATCAACCCCTCCAATCCGTTCTCTTCAGTTCTTAAAAGAACTTGGAATTGCCTCTTCCCAGTCCATAACCCCAAACTGTCTCTCACATAACGTGCAGGTGTAAGAACTTCAGCATATCTTGCAAGAAAACCCATTAAGGTCTCATCTGTGACATATGGATTATACATGTGCAGAGTGATGACTCTGAAATTTTGTCTGTCCAAGCTTATGACGTTGAATCGCCCCAAGAGGCCTACCTTGTCACTCTTCGCAAACTTCTCCATCACTGATTTGCACATCTCCCCTGTATTCACAGTCACGTCGAAGCACTTTTCTTGTCTGTTGGTCTGCAAACAGTACACATCTTCCAGTTTCAACTTCATCTTGTCCAAAAGAACAACACGTCCAAAGACTTCTCTTTCCATCATATCCATCGCTGGGTCCTTCAGCTGGAAACGCAACGTATTTCTCAATCCCGCTCTTGGAACCGAGGGCGCAGATGTACCCGCCATACTTCCTTCTCCAACGATCAAATCCACAACACTTGATCTTAGCCAAAAGGCCGAGAAGCGATGACGCTATGACGCAGCGGGGAGGGAGCCGGAAATGGCCACGCCCATCCTGGCTACGGTAAGTCACAGAGACCTGAAACGCTGGGGTATGGTAGTACCCTCCCCCCGTCTGCAACGCCACAGAGCCTCGCCCCGACCGGCCTGAAGGTGGCTCTGCAGCCACGGAAAGTACGGCATCGCTCATAACTCCCAAACGGCTTGTCGCAGAGCCAAGTGCCTTATGTCATCAGAATCCTTGGCTCGAGCCGAACGAGATGCAGGTCTCGGATTGGCTCGTCACTCCGACGAAATTTTCAGCTATTTTGGATTTTGTTGAAAACCTACTTTTGCAATCTAGCACCAGGCATTTGGCCCAGTCCGACCCAAAGCAGGGCAGAAAGATTCTCTGGAGTCTGACTGTCAATAATCATCCAAAAAAAGTGGAAATTTCCATTCACTTTGGCGAGGGGACCTCAAAACGTTCAAAGGTCGTGTGGCCGAGGTTGCTAAAATGGCTATAACTCTAGAAAGGAATGAGATCATTTCACCCAAATCGGCACACCTATGTATGGGCTCAGTCTGTGGTCAGGCGAAAAAGGGCGCTGCGACTGGCCACTTGGTGGCGCTGTAAGACGAAAAAAAAAGAATACTGATGTAGGAAGGACAACCAAACAAGCATGAAAACAGCTACAGCTGGGCAACAGTCAGTCCGATCGACTTGAAAAGTGAGGTCTGTGAGAAATTTTAACTAAATGGCCCATCAGACCTCAGGCGAGTGCATCAGAGGAGAGATCTCAATAAACGGCAACCACTGCTTTAAAACCCACGGCAGCCTTTGCGAGAGCAGACCACCGTGGGAGTCGAGGCAAGGCCCTCATTTTGCTCACTTTGCCAAAATCCAATCCCCAAAGGGGCCACCTTCCGGGCCTGCCCAGGCCGATCTTGGCCAAGCCCCCTCCATCCTGTCCAAAACTTTAATAGGCCCGGATGGGGACTACAATTTAAACTTAAGAACGATTTTTTTTTTTTTTTTTTTTTATTAAGTCTTTTTTTCCCTTCCTTACACTTTTTTCCATTGTCTTTCCTTTTCAAACCCAAAACAATTTTCTCCCAATTTTTTTCCCTTCAAACTTTTCCCTTTCCCCTTAAAATTTTCCAAACAACCTTTCCCAAAGCATTACAAATCATTTTACTCATTTCCCCAAAATAACCATTTTCCCCTTTTTTTTTTTTTTTTTTTTTTTTTTTTTTTTTTACAATCTGTTTCCTTTTTTCCACATCCTTTACCTCATTCCCAAATCTTTCCACTTTCTTTGGCCATTTTTCCCCACCTTTTGAACCCACTTGACCTTCCTTTAACAGCCTCCCTCCCCGTTCCCCTGGACCCCGCCCTTTTCCTCTTAACCTTTCTTTCCTCCCTTACCTTTCTTTACCAAAAATTTTGAGAAAAGAACTTTCCCTTCCCCCCTTTAATTAAACCCCAATTACTTCCCACCGGCTCTAAAATTCTTAAACCCTTGACCTCCTCCCCTCCCCCAACTTCTTCAAAAACTTCCCAAAAGGTGTGCTTTAAGCCTTTCTTGGAAACCCCTTGGGCCCTCCATCTTTTGAAATGTTATACATCCCTTTTACTGGAAACCCCTAAAACTAACCTTAAGCAGCCATTTCCAACTCTTTGGGAATTTCCCACACCCTTTGGACACCCCTTATTCACAGCACCCTCCCCTTCCTTCCCTTTTCTGCCCAAACATACCCCCATCCTTCCCCAGGGTATTTCTCCGCCAAGACACCGTTCCAAGGCTCCCTTCCTTTACCATCGTTGGTCCCTTCATTAAGCCGTTTCAAAAACCCTGAAAAACCCAGAGGACCTACTCTTCAACGGCCCAAATAAAACACAAATAAACAAAAGAGAGGAAATGAGGCAATCCCGCCCCCCAAACGGAAAAACCAGCCTCTTCAATTTATACCACCCCCCAACGTTAAATAGTAACCTTTCTGCCCCCAACTTGCGGAAAGGGTAAAGTGCCTCTGAAGCACGGAAACGCCATCTTACTCCAGGCTTTCCCCAAGCAATGCCCTTTCCACCGACCTTTCCTGACGACGAAATGCCAACCCTTCGATTGCTGAACCTTCACGAAAATTATAAAAATTAAAACCCTACCCCTGCAAACCACCAAAGCTTTCCCCTCCCAAACCCCAAAGAACTTAATGGCCGATTTCAAATTTGATCCCCTTGGCAGGAAAACCTTCAAAAACGGCAAAGTCTTGCAGTTGCTAAAAAGTAATACTCAGAATGGATAATTTCACTTCGCCCCTTTGTTGGCCCAAAACCCTTTTTCAGCAGCGCCCTGCCACTGGCCTGTAAAAAAAAAAAGAATGGGGAGGAGGGCACCCCCCACCCTTTTGCCTAAACCCCTGCCCACATTGCCGTTAACCTTAAAAAAATTAGCCTTAAATTTAATATCCATAAAGTTCCCCCCGAATCCCATTCTCTCCATAACTTTAAACATAAACCCCCTATTGACCCTATCAAAGGCCTTAGCCTGATCTAAGCTAACCACCATAAGGGGTAGATCCCTATCCTCTGCCCATGCAATAACATCCCTAATGAGTTGTAGATTCCATTTAATGCTACGGCCCTCTACGCCACATGTTTGATCTACATGCACAACATGAGGTAGGGCTTTCTTCAATCTATCCGCCAGAAGCTTTGCTATAATTTTGTAGTCCACCGAAAGCATTGTGAGAGGCCTGTAATTGCCAATGTCTGACCTTTCCCCTTTTTTATAGAGAAGTGTTATTACTCCTTTTGCCATTGAACCTTGTATATTTTTATTCTCCAACACCTTTCTAATCACCTCCACTAAATGAATACCTAAAATACTAAAAAACTTAACATAAAATTCGACAGGTAAGCCATCTATCCCGGCACTTTACCTTTACTCATCCTCTTCAAAACCCCCTCAACTTCACCTATTGTAATGGGAGAAACTAAACCAACCCTTACTTCCTCAGGGACAACTTTAGATAAAAAATTAACAAACATCTCACTTTTCTCTACTACTACCTCCCTCTCACTAAAAAAGTTTTTGAAATGGTCTCTTACATAACCATTTATCTCTTCAACTTTGGTCAAACACCCCCCTTTCTTATCCTTTAACTCAACTATGACTTGCTTCTCTTTACGTTCCCTGACAGATCTGAAAAGAGCAGCAGTACAGGCCTCCCCTTTTTCCCGTGTTTCCTGTCTTATTTTAAACAGAAACTTTTTGGCTTGATCTTCATAAATCCCCCTTAACTGTCTCTTAAGTGTGTTAATGGTCACCCAATCAAATGTACCCCCTACATTGTACTCTTCAAATTTCAACTCTAACTCCCTCTGTAAATCTCTTGCTTGTCTCCAAAACTTCCAAGTTCTTCTTTTACAGTATCTAATTATCCACGCCTTTGAGCGTTCCTTAACCATTTCCCACCATCCCAATACATCATTATTATTATACATACACTTTAAACCCTCCAACCCCCCAAAATATACTGCATACTCTTCACAAAATTCTTTCTCCTTCAATACCTCTACATTCATCCTCCAATACCCCTTACCAAATTTAACTGTATTCCCCTTAATCACAAACCGACCATTTCATGATCAGAAAAGAAAACAGGCCTCACTCCCCCCTTCGCCAAAACAATATTCCTTGAGAAAAATACATAATCTAACCTTTTTTCCACCCCTCTAGAATTCCTCCATGTTGTCATACATGCTTTAGGATTAACTCTCTGCCCTCCATCCACCAAAGCATGCCCATGCAGAATCCCTTGCAACACCTGCTGACTACTATCCCCTTTATCCCCTAACTGTATGTTGAAATCCCCCCCCATTATAATTTGTTTATTAGTGGCACAAACTGTTAACAGCATATCAAAAATTTCTTTCCTCTCCTCAGCTGTCTGAGGAGCGTACACTGAAAGTAATCGATATTCACCCCCTCTCCACTTTACATCTGCCCCAACCCCCTCCTTGTGAAACTGTGAAATGATTCTCAACTTCTATTTCCTGATCCCAAAACAATATCCCCACCCCTGAAGAAAAAAAACCCACCCACACTCCATACTGCACCTCCCCTTCCCCACTCTTCAGTAAATTTCCTTGCATCCTCAATACCTTTTAAATGAACTTCTTGCAAAAAATAAATATTACATTTACAATTATCCAAAAAAGAAAACACAGCTCTTCGTTTAACTGAATCTCTTATACCCCTTACATTTATAGTCCCCACAGTCAGTTCCTCAGTAGACACCCTTATTCACTCTTTAAAGTCCCCTCCATTTCTTGTCCTTCCAGGCTTGTGGCCTCACTCTCACTCACCACTAAATCTGCCCATCTTACAGGTGTTGCCCGCCGCCAGACGACTCCTCTTCTCGCTCTTCATGCCCCTTAACATCCATTTCCTCTGTCACTGAAATAAGGGCCTCGCATTGTCCATCTCAAGCCCATCTTGACCGTCCGTAGATGACGATTCCTCTGAAAAACTCAACTTTAGAACAGTCTCAGGCTTCCTCTTTTTACTTGGTCTCCCCTTCCTCTTATCACCTTTCCTGACCAGTTGGTTTTCTTCCCCTCTTGCATCAGCTGAGACACTTTCCTTCTCCACTTCCATCTCATCTTCTACGTTGTCCGCGTGCTGCTTGGGGTTTTTGAACTGTTCCCCACCCAACGCTTCCAAGAACGCCGCCATCACATCTTCCACTTCCTCTAGCTCATTGCCTTCTCCATACCCTTGCTCCCATCTCCTTCCTGGCCTCTATCGTTTCCTCTTCCACCACCTGTTGATCAAGGATCCTCTGTTGGCCTTCCTCCCCCAACAGTCCGTCCTTCACGCCTTCATCCTCTCTCACATTCTCCCTGCACTGCTTTCGGCCATCTTTGCATTGCCTCATCAAGTGGTCTGATGAGCCACAGCTGTGACAAGTCTTAGGAGCACTGCACTCTTTTGCTGTGTGTCCCAGCTGGGCACACCGCAGACACCTTTGCTCTTCACACCCGCCATCATTATGTCCATAACGTCTACACCTCCTACAAAAAGGAGGCTGTCTGGAGTAGAACAGATAACCTTTGTCTGCTCCGATGTTAAACTGTGCAGGAGGATGCATCAACCCCTCCAATCCGTTCTCTTCAGTTCTTAAAAGAACTTGGAATTGCCTCTTCCCAGTCCATAACCCCAAACTGTCTCTCACATAACGTGAGGTGTAAGAACTTCAGCATATCTTGCAAGAAAACCCATTAAGGTCTCATCTTGACATATGGATTATACATGTGCAGAGTGATGACTCTGAAATTTTGTCTGTCCAAGCTTATGACGTTGAATCGCCCCAAGAGGCCTACCTTGTCACTCTTCGCAAACTTCTCCATCACTGATTTGCACATCTCCCCTGTATTCACAGTCACGTCGAAGCACTTTTCTTGTTGTTGGTCTGCAAACAGTACACATCTTCCAGTTTCAACTTCATCTTGTCCAAAAGAACAACACGTCCAAAGACTTCTCTTTCCATCATATCCATCGCTGGGTCCTTCAGCTGGAAACGCAACGTATTTCTCAATCCCGCTCTTGGAACCGAGGGCGCAGATGTACCCGCCATACTTCCTTCTCCAACGATCAAATCCACAACACTTGATCTTAGCCAAAAGGCCGAGAAGCGATGACGCTATGACGCAGCGGGGAGGGAGCCGGAAATGGCCACGCCCATCCTGGCTACGGTAAGTCACAGAGACCTGAAACGCTGGGGTATGGTAGTACCCTCCCCCCGTCTGCAACGCCACAGAGCCTCGCCCCGACCGGCCTGAAGGTGGCTCTGCAGCCACGGAAAGTACGGCATCGCTCATAACTCCCAAACGGCTTGTCGCAGAGCCAAGTGCCTTATGTCATCAGAATCCTTGGCTCGAGCCGAACGAGATGCAGGTCTCGGATTGGCTCGTCACTCGGACGAAATTTTCAGCTATTTTGGATTTTTTTGAAAACCTACTTTTGCAATCTAGCACCAGGCATTTGGCCCAGTCCGACCCAAAGCAGGGCAGAAAGATTCTCTGGAGTCTGACTGTCAATAATCATCCAAAAAAAGTGGAAATTTCCATTCACCTTGGCGAGGGGACCTCAAAACGTTCAAAGGTCGTGTGGCCGAGGTTGCTAAAATGGCTATAACTCTAGAAAGGAATGAGATCATTTCACCCAAATCGGCCCCCCCCCCCCCCCCCCCCCCCCCCCCCCTTTTTTTTTTTTTTTTTTTTTTTTTTTTGGGAGGCTCAGGGAAAATCTCAAAAACCCCATTTTAAAACCCACGGCAGTTTCAGGCAGAAGTGGGATCGGGAATCTTAAGCTTACTATTCGCCAAAAGCCAACCCGAAAAGGGGCAAACCTTCCTGGAGACACTTGCAATACCAAGGCCTTTTGCGTTGGGTTGGAAACGGACAACCCCCTTTCCAACTTCCTTGTCCAAAAAAAATCCAATTTTTAATATCCATCCGGTTTAGGGGAACGTATTTCCAAGTTTAAACCGGATTAAGAACCCCAAGATAAATACACCTTGATCTTAGCCAAAAGGCCGAGAAGCGATGACGCTATGACGCAGCGGGGAGGGAGCCGGAAATGGCCACGCCCATCCTGGCTACGGTAAGTCACAGAGACCTGAAACGCTGGGGTATGGTAGTACCCTCCCCCCGTCTGCAACGCCACAGAGCCTCGCCCCGACCGGCCTGAAGGTGGCTCTGCAGCCACGGAAAGTACGGCATCGCTCATAACTCCCAAACGGCTTGTCGCAGAGCCAAGTGCCTTATGTCATCAGAATCCTTGGCTCGAGCCGAACGAGATGCAGGTCTCGGATTGGCTCGTCACTCGGACGAAATTTTCAGCTATTTTGGATTTTTTTGAAAACCTACTTTTGCAATCTAGCACCAGGCATTTGGCCCAGTCCGACCCAAAGCAGGGCAGAAAGATTCTCTGGAGTCTGACTGTCAATAATCATCCAAAAAAAGTGGAAATTTCCATTCACCTTGGCGAGGGGACCTCAAAACGTTCAAAGGTCGTGTGGCCGAGGTTGCTAAAATGGCTATAACTCTAGAAAGGAATGAGATCATTTCACCCAAATCGGCACACCTATGTATGGGCTCAGTCTGTGGTCAGGCGAAAAAGGGCGCTGCGACTGGCCACTTGGTGGCGCTGTAAGACGAAAAAAAAAAGAATACTGATGTAGGAAGGACAACCAAACAAGCATGAAAACAGCTACAGCTGGGCAACAGTCAGTCCGATCGACTTGAAAAGTGAGGTCTGTGAGAAATTTTAACTAAATGGCCCATCAGACCTCAGGCGAGTGCATCAGAGGAGAGATCTCAATAAACGGCAACCACTGCTTTAAAACCCACGGCAGCCTTTGCGAGAGCAGACCACCGTGGGAGTCGAGGCAAGGCCCTCATTAATTGCTCTACTATTCGTCACAAAATGCGGCAATCCCCGAAAAGGGGAAGCACACCGTTCCTGGAGACACTGCAATACCAGGCCGATGCGTGGAGTGGACGGAGCAAGCCCCGGCTCCAGCTCCGTGATCCAAAAATCAATTTAATATGCAGTCCCCGGATAGGGGACGTATCAGATATTAAACTGATAAGAACAGATACTACACTTGATCTTAGCCAAAAGGCCGAGAAGCGATGACGCTATGACGCAGCGGGGAGGGAGCCGGAAATGGCCACGCCCATCCTGGCTACGGTAAGTCACAGAGACCTGAAACGCTGGGGTATGGTAGTACCCCCCCCCGTCTGCAACGCCACAGAGCCTCGCCCCGACCGGCCTGAAGGTGGCTCTGCAGCCACGGAAAGTACGGCATCGCTCATAACTCCCAAACGGCTTGTCGCAGAGCCAAGTGCCTTATGTCATCAGAATCCTTGGCTCGAGCCGAACGAGATGCAGGTCTCGGATTGGCTCGTCACTCGGACGAAATTTTCAGCTATTTTGGATTTTTTTGAAAACCTACTTTTGCAATCTAGCACCAGGCATTTGGCCCAGTCCGACCCAAAGCAGGGCAGAAAGATTCTCTGGAGTCTGACTGTCAATAATCATCCAAAAAAAGTGGAAATTTCCATTCACCTTGGCGAGGGGACCTCAAAACGTTCAAAGGTCGTGTGGCCGAGGTTGCTAAAATGGCTATAACTCTAGAAAGGAATGAGATCATTTCACCCAAATCGGCACACCTATGTATGGGCTCAGTCTGTGGTCAGGCGAAAAAGGGCGCTGCGACTGGCCACTTGGTGGCGCTGTAAGACGAAAAAAAAAAGAATACTGATGTAGGAAGGACAACCAAACAAGCATGAAAACAGCTACAGCTGGGCAACAGTCAGTCCGATCGACTTGAAAAGTGAGGTCTGTGAGAAATTTTAACTAAATGGCCCATCAGACCTCAGGCGAGTGCATCAGAGGAGAGATCTCAATAAACGGCAACCACTGCTTTAAAACCCACGGCAGCCTTTGCGAGAGCAGACCACCGTGGGAGTCGAGGCAAGGCCCTCATTAATTGCTCTACTATTCGTCACAAAATGCGGCAATCCCCGAAAAGGGGAAGCACACCGTTCCTGGAGACACTGCAATACCAGGCCGATGCGTGGAGTGGACGGAGCAAGCCCCGGCTCCAGCTCCGTGATCCAAAAATCAATTTAATATGCAGTCCCCGGATAGGGGACGTATCAGATATTAAACTGATAAGAACAGATTTTTTTTTTTTTTTTTTTTATTAAGAAAAATACTTTATTTTCACACATTCAACATTACATTCATTTTTCCACTTGAAAATCATAATAATACCTAATTTCAAACCCAAATATCAATATTTCTCCCAATTATTTGTTCACTTACAAATCATAATTATACATCATTTCCAACACAAATATAACCATATATCCCTTTTTTTTTTTTTTTTTTTTTTCTCTTACAAATCATAGTTATACCTAATTTTGATCACGATCATCAACATTTATCACAATACAGTTCAACCAAATCTTTCCACCTTTCTTTGGCTGCATGTTTTCCCCACCTTTTGACATCCCACTTGATCCTTCCCTTTAATTCAGCCTCCACTCCCCGTACTAACCCTTCTGCTGACCTCCTGCCCTTTCCTCTACTTAACTCTTGTCTTTCCTCCCATATACCTTTCTTTACCAAACTCATTATTAACCAGAGCATAAATGCAACTTTCCCTTCCCCCCTCTTACATCTAATACCCCCAATTACATTATTACCTGAGACTCTAAAATTCTCTGAGACCACCCTTAGTACCATCCTCACCCTCCCCCACACTCTCTGTGCAAAAGCACATTCCCAAAAGGTGTGTCTTATAGTCTCTTCTTGTGAACACCCCTCCCTCGGGCACCTACCATCTTTTGATAGCCCATGTCTATACATAACTTCCTTCACTGGCAAACGCCCCAAAAAACATAACCAATTAAGATCTTTTAGACCATTATCCAGACTCTTTGGTTGAATGTTCAACCACACCCTCTCCTGGACACCCACTCTCACTTCAGTAGACACCCTCTCCCTTGCCTTCCCATACAAC
>JALXFT010002924.1:0-26510 GCA_023376895.1 Aspiorhynchus laticeps | reverse complement strand
CAATGTGCTAGCACGTTTGTATTTCTTCTTCGCTGCTCTAAATAGTGGTTGCTTGTGGCAACACAGCACAACTTCCTGTGATTGCATTCTGAGCAGCGAAGAAGAATTGATATCTGATTTGCAGCGTTAAGCAAAGCTAGCAGGCATAACAATAGGTCATGTTTAAGAAAATGGTATTGGATCGGTACATGGGTTCAAGCACTTGCCAATACCGATGCCACAATTTTTTGTGGTATCGGTAGAATTTCCTAGGAATTTACTAGTATCGGAATTGGAACGTTATTTTCAAGTATTTCACACAGCTGCTTCCAGCACTTTAAAACTCTAAAAATGATCCAATTGGACAAAACACACAATGTATATCAAAATATAGTTTTGTGGTTAAAAAGCACTTGTGTAAAATTTAAAAATACATCAAATTACCACAGTAACCAGTAGATGGCAGCACAGGAGCACTAATTGGCTTATTAGTCATTAATTTGTACTTGCTTTATATTTTAAAATGATAAAATAACTATTATAAAACATCAGATCATCAAGAAATCAAATTCTGTCAAAGTTTTGCGCTATTTTTGTGTATGTAGTAAGAAAAGTTACAAATCACCAAACTTTTCTACACTTTGTATCTGAATTGCACATCAATTAAAATCACCGAAGTTGTCGGTCAGTTCTATATAATGCTATAGAACAATAATGGTATATTAAGTAAGAGTAGAATATATTAATTTTCTATATGAAAATTAGATTTTGCATGCTTCCCAACTCAAGCTCAGTGCTTTATTGTCAAATGTGTATTACCAAGAATGTAATATTATTAGTAACTGCACTTATTAATGCAAAACAGTAGTACTTTTATGATTTTTGATACCCCACACACCAGCCCCCTAGCGCTACCAAACCTGCTGCTGGCGCCACCATCTGTAAAAGTTAGTGGCGGTGCTCTCAAATGTTAGTCTGGAGCCCTGCACTGTTACATCGGGGTTCACGTTTATGTTCACATTTCACCATTTTTACTTTTATTTCAGAGTTGATTGAAGAAAAAGAGAAGAATGAAGAACCAATTGAAGTTGAGGAGAAAAATCATGTCAAAACTGAAGAAAAATCTTTGAGTTGCTCTCAAACCAAACTGAAAGATTTAAAGAAAAGAAGAGCCAAGAAATATTTCACCTGCACTCAGTGTGGAAAGTGTTTCACATGCAAAACAAGTCTTGAGTGTCACATGAGAGTTCATACTGGAGAGAAATCATTCACTTGTGATCAGTGCGGGAAGAGTTTCACACAATCAGCAAACCTTAAAGATCACATGAACATCCACACTAGAGAGAAACTGCACGCATGTGATCAATGCGGTAAAATGTTTTTATGGGCTTCATTTCTGAAGAAACATTTAAAAGTTCATGCAAAGGAGAAGCCACATTCATGTAAATTGTGTGGTAACAGTGTTGTGCGTCTACAAAATTTGAAAGCAGGTCAGAAAATACACACTGCTGTGGGAGAGTACATGTGCTTTGAGTGTGAAAAGACTTTTACTTCAGCGACGTGTACAAAAATGCATGAGAGGATCCACACCGGAGAAAAACCTTATAAGTGTCCACAATGCAATAAGAGATTCAGTGATTCAGGAGTCCTAAAAAGACATGAGAGGATTCACACTGGAGTGAAACCTTATAAGTGTTCACACTGTGACAAGAGATTCAGTCGGTCAACACATCTGAAAATACACAATAGGATCCACACTGGAGAGAAACCTTATAAGTGTCCACAATGCAATAAGAGATTCAGTGATTCAGGAGTCCTAAAAAAGCATGAGAGGATCCACACTGGAGAGAACCCTTATAAGTGTTCACACTGCAACAAGAGATTCAAAAAGTCAGGAGACCTGAAAACACATGAGAGGATCCACACTGAAGAAAAACCTTATAAGTGTTCACACTGCAACAAGAGATTCAAAAAGTCAGGAGACCTGAAAACACATGAGAAGATCCACACTGGAGAAAAACCTTATAAATGTTCACAATGTGACAAGAGATTCAGTCGTTCAGCAAATCTGAAAACACATGAGATGGTCCACACTGGAGAAAAACCTTATACATGTTCACACTGTGAAAAGAGATTCAATAATTTATCACAAAAGAAAAGACATGAGAGGATCCACACTGGAGAGAAACCTTATAAGTGTTCACACTGTGACAAGAGATTCAGTGATTCAACACATCTGAAAACACATGAGAGGATTCACACTGGAGAAAAACCTTACAAGTGTTCACACTGTGACAAGAGATTCAATAATTCATCACATCTGAAAACACACGAGAGGATTCACACTGGAGAGAAACCTTACAAGTGTTCACACTGTGACAAGAGATTCAATCATTCATCACATCTGAAAGCACATGAGAGGATCCACACTGGAGAGAAACCGTATCACTGCACTGCTTGTGGGAAGTGTTTCAATCGTTCATCTGCTCTACACAGTCATACAAAAAACAATCACAATGAGGGCTCGTACACACGGAGACACATTTAGCTGTATACGTAAAAATGTTGTATCATATCGGCGTTTCGTCCAGAGGAATCTGGCATTTTGGGAGCCTGAAACTGCAATTTTTTTAAACCGGGTCTCAGAGTGCATAAATCTGAAAACAACACCTTTGCGTTTTCGTGTGTACAGCCTATCCGTATATTTTGTGAAACGATGATGTCATCACCCCACGTCTTTACCCTTGTCAGACACGGCTACGTCACGTAACAGCACCAACAATAACAAAGGTGGACTACATGCATATGTTCTTTCTGCAGAAGCTACTGTAGAAGAGTTTTAGTAAACAAAATATGAATTAATCAAGTATAATCAAAGTGAATATGACCATTAATGTATCAAGTTATTCTACTATTCTAATAATGTATCTGCCTGTGTGTATAGAGGCCTGCAGAAGAATGGAATGTGCAGACGTATGGTTTAAGGTAAAGCTGCACATCCTGTTTTGACATGATAGGGTCTCTTCCTTGCACGTAACATAAAATGAGGCCTGTTGTCTGCTCCAGGAAGCAGATGGAGACAGCCAAAAGAAGGTAAACAATTACTATGATGTAGGAAATGTATGGAGCACGCCTTAAAGGAAAAACTGTCTAAAAGAGACAGACTCGGGAGATTCCTTGCAGGATCTCTCGGTCTTATTGTCTCTGATAATAAAGTCTCTCTTCTGGCATCAAAACCCCTAGACTTTGAGAGTGATTTGTCATAGCAACGGTGGAAGCCACCACACTACAGAGCCTATTAGCTTTACTAATTTTATTAGCTTTTCTTGTTGTGTTTGGTTTGTATACAGCGTGCAAGGTTTATGTGCATGCTCCAAGTCGTCTTCTCTGTTTTTAGTGCATCTCTGTGGCAGAATTACAGTGCCACATACTGGTCTGCCATGAATGCTACATCATTTTGAGTTGGTTTCAGTGGTTTTGTGTGTACGCACATATTTCTTGAGACAACGCTGTGTTTACGGAAGAACAAGAAAATAAAAGATTGGACAGGGAAAGCTGGCTTCGTGTGGATGAGCCCTAAGCAGATCATCTTCAGATCCAGCATTTTCAGATCTGATGCTGTCTCCTCGTCAAATGTGACATTTTACAGCTTGATGCATTATTGTATCATCTGGATAAATCTGTTCTAACCAGTCATTACAAGTGACATGACAAAGAAACATTATCTAAAGTTTTCACAGTGAATTAAATTCATCTTCTAAACCAGCAGATTGAACTGTGAGATTCAGATCAACTCAAAGATGGAGTTCCTCCCCAAAAGAACAATGTTAAAAAGTTGTATTCTTGTATATCAGTTTGTTTCATGATATAACTGTTTTCTTATGAGTTTCATATTATGTTCAATTGTCTTATTATGCATATGTATCACTACTTACTTGTGGATGCTTTTTACAAACTGTTCTTGTTCAGGACACTTTTCTTGTTCAACACTTTTGTTTTATTTTTTATTTGTGCTTCACTGTTGTTTTTAAAAAGTTATTTTTTTCGTGTAAGATGTATTTAAGAAATGCATATGCAAGATATACTGTCATGTAGCTTTGTAACTGATCCTTCTGTGCTTCTCATGTAAGTAGGACTGAATACCTGAACCCGGTATTAAACGAGCTCTGGGGCTAAATTACAGAAGACTGTAGTATCGAAAAGTGAATGATAAAAGGCACCTATTATGCAAAATCCACTTTTACATGGTGTTTGTACATAAATGTTTGTTGGCAGTGTGTGAACCCAACCACCCTACCAAGGTTATTTTCGTAAATGAAAACAATTGATGAAAAAACTATTTCATAAACTGAAATAAAATAAAAATGTCAAAATATTTCAAAAACTAAAACAAAACTAAACTAACAGCAGTTATTGAAAAACTAACTGAAAGTAAATAAGTAGCAAAAATAAATAGTCGTTTTCGTAATTACGTTCTCACTCCTTGGGAGAAAAATATATGAGCTGTGGGTCAGTTTAGGGAAATACCTGTAAATAGCGCATAACGCACATGGGGTTATCTGACGGAGAGACGCAAAGCAGAGTCCCGCACGGGTCCTGTTTGGTAAATGTGCACCAGCAGTACTTAACAGAACACATGACCCGTTATCTGACAGCAGCATGAATTTATTTCTGTACCAGACCAGAACCGTTTGAAATAAAGAGCACGAGTCACGAACCGAACCCGCTTTAACCCGTTCTACAACATCAGGTAGGCAAAATTATTTATTTTCTCATGTAACCAGTCGCGTAGCTAAGGGTGGGCCTACTTTCATCTGTGGCCCACCCAATGAGAAGTTTGTAATTTTAAAAATGGATGTAATTTATTAATCGATACTAATAAACGTCTTATTTCACTGTAACTTTATTTATTAAAAATATTAAACGCTTGTTTTCATGGTCAATTACAGGTCGTTTTCTTAGTTTTCCCTCTTCCTATAGGTGCATCATCATACACTTGTCAAAATGATGATTCGTCCGTTTCTGTTAGTCCCACCCACAATGTTATGTTTATGACCTATGTGTACGACGTAAGGATATAATAGTAAAATGCGCGCGTTTGTGATGTTAAATTTTAAAATAGCCTAGTGAAGCAAACATAAATCAGATCAATTCTTTAAAAAGTAAAAGTCTTAGCAATAAATCCGGACCGTCTACAAATGAAACCCTGCAGACCACCTGCGGTTGCTGGATTTATCGATCGGAAACTTCTGAACCAAGCGTGTTTGAAGCATCATATTACCATAGGTGCAGTGTTTGATCCGCTAAATGGATACGTCCTTTGTGGAAAGAAACACACAAAATTTGTGCTAGATCCTGGTCGCTACAACAAACTGCATAATTTGCAGCTGTGCGCATTTCTGCGGTCCTCGATGTGCGTGAACTGACAGAGACGTTTGATTATGAAATCATCAGCGAAGCTCTGTTTCACACTGAGGTAATGCTTTTTAATAAACTTCCTTTAGTTAACGTTAGTTAATGCATTAACTAACATTAGCAATACATTTGTTACCGTATTTATTCATCTTTGTTTACCAGCTCAGGCAAATGTTAACAGATACAACTTTTAATTTTAATAATGTCCTATTAGTAAATTCTGAAATTAACATAACAAATTTAATGCATGCTTTAGAAGTACTGTGTAATGAACCTTGGTGCTGTATTTTTTGTTGGCAATTTGACATGCAGTTTTCATATGCTACACACCTGGCCCACCCAGTTTTATGTAGGCCCACCCACTTCAACATTTCTGGCTACGCTAGTGCATGTAACACAAGCAATCAAACAACATTAGGCAAGTTGGTGCTTTGAAGAAAAACAGACATGCAGCGCAACCTGACAATTAACAGAAAAAAAGATGAGAACTGTAAACAATACAAAACTTGGCCTAGCATCTTGTGATCACTCTGCCAAGCTTTCGAAACAAATATGCATAGGCTAAATCATATCATACACGCACTTATAAATAAGAAAATATATTAAAATATGAGCCTTTATTGTTAAATACAATTGTCATTATTGAATTTCATTAGTCCCGGTTATGATTTCTGCGCGGCTGTTTATGGAAAAGTGAGCAAAACACGGCAGTTACAATATCATGATTATGGTTAAATAAGGAAAAATACGTATATAAATATCTCAACACACTATTAGATATGACATTAAGCACAAATTGTGTAGATTTTTTTAATAAAAAGGCTTGACTGCTTCCTTTGGTGTATACAGGTGCATCTCAATAAATTAGAATGTCGTGAAAAAGTAAATTTTTTCTTGTAACTTATTTCAAAAAGTGAAACTTTCATATATTTTACATTCATTACATGTAAAGTAAAACATTTCAAAAGTTTTTTTTTGTTTTAATTCTGATGATTAGTGCTTACAGCTCATGAAAGTCAAAAATCAGTATCTCAAAATATTTGAATATTTACATTTGAGTTTCAATAAATGACCATCCATACAGTATAAATTCCGGGTATCTCTTGTTCTTTGAAACCACAATAATGGAGAAGACTGCTGACTCGGCAATGATCCAGAAGACGAACATTGACACCCTCCACAAAGAGGGTAAGTCACAGAGGGTCATTACTGAAAGGTGTGGCTGTTTACAGAGTGCTGTATCAAAGCATATTAAATGCAAAGTTGACTGGAAGGAAGAAATTGGATAGGAAAAGGTGCACAAGCAACAGGGATGACTTGAGAATACTGTCAAGCAAAGCTGATTCAAACACTTGTGAGAGCTTCACAAGGAGTGGACTGAAGCTGGAGTCAGTGCATCAAGAGTCACCACGCTCAGACGTCTTCAGGAAAAGGGCTACCAAGACACTTCTGAAACAGAAACATCGTCAGAAGCATCTGACCTGGGCTGTGGAGAAAACTGGACTGTTGCTCAGTGGTCCAAAGTCCTCTTTTCAGATAAAAGTAAATTTTGCTTTTCATTTGGAAATCAAGGTCTGGAGTCCGGAGGAAGAGTGGAGAGGCACAGAATCCAAGCTGCTTGAAGTCCAGTGTGAAGTTTCTGAAGTCAGGGATGATTTGGACTGCCATGTCATCTGCTGGTGTTGGTCCATTGTGTTTTATCAAGTCCAAAGTCAATGCAGCCATCTACCAGGAAATATTGGAGCACTTTATGCTTCCATCTGCTGACAAGCTTTAGGGAGATGCTGATTTCCTTTTCCAGCAGGACTTTAGCACTTGCCCACACTGCCTAAACCACTTCCAAGTGGTTTGCTGACCATGATATTACTGTGCTTGATTGGCCAGCCAACATGCCTGACCTGAACCCCATATGGAATCTATGTGATCTTTTCAAGAGAAAGATGAGAAACAGTCGATCCAACAATCCAGACGAGCTGAAGGCTCAATAGTGCCTCAGCAGAGCCACAGGCTGATCGCTTCCATGCCACACCTCACTGATGCTAAAGGAGCCCCGACCAAGTATTGAGTGCATGAATGAACATACTTTAAAAAACTTAAACTTTTCTGTTTGGCAAATCCTTTTTTGATTGATCTTAGGAAATATTCTAATATTTTGAGATATTGGATTTTTGACTTTCATGAGCTGTAAGCTCTAATAATCAAAATGAATACAAAAAAAAAACTTTTGAAATGTTTTACTTTACATGTAATGAATCTAGAATATATGAAAGTCTCACTTTTTGAAATAAGTTACAATAAAAAAACTTTTTCACGATATTCAAATTTTTTGAGATACTCCTGTATTGTACTGCTTCAAAAGACCTGTTTGTGCTGCTACATTTACAAGATTAGCAATTCATCCAAAATTTAAGAAATATACTTTAAAAAAAAAGAACTTTCAGAAAATGATGGTTTACATCTCGCATAACACTAAAACCCATCAATTAAATCAATGTGAATTCTACTTACTTCACTTTAGGCTCGTAGTATTGCAGCCATCTTGTTGACTTTGACATCCCAGCACTCCACGCTGCCTTTGCTCTGAAAAGATTGATTTCAAAAACATATGCAAGTATGAGTTTCAAATTATAAAATGCGAGGAGCAAATATCAGTCTGAAATGGTAAATAACGTTATCAAAACAGCCATCATAAATGCTCCTCGAGCCGCTTTGTTTACTGGGGCTTTGGCTGCATTAGTAAACTTAATTAGCATCACGTGGATGTGCTAGATGAAACTGACGAAGCGGATCATAAATAACGATTAACACAAAGTTTAAAACTATTGTAATATAGTGAATGGGTGGGTTTGTATTAATGTTTCCTTTTCTGTGGCTCGGTTAGATCTGTCAGCCATCCTCCTGGTTTAAAAGACAAAAATCACCGGACTTGTTTGTCTGTGTCCCGACTGAGAAAGAATATGACAAAAAAATATTTTTTATTTTCCCACTGACAAACTGTGGTGTAAAACACTGCATATTTAACACTTGCCATTGATAACTTTGATGTAATGGCGTGTTAGTTCCTCTTTGCATTAGCGTTGCTGAGCTGGTTAAAATAATAAGACACGAAAGTAAATAATAAATGTTCAAAAGTGCTTTAAATAGGAATAAAGAAGCTTGAAATGCTCACCTTTTCTGTTTCGTGACTTTTTGAGTCTCAGCTCAGCTGTGATTGGATGACCTGAAGCCACGCGACTGACTAGAAAACGGCCACGGGTTTTGAATCTTTTTAGGAAACACACTAAAAATATATATTTTGCCATAGCCTAAGTAAAAGTTATTACATTAAAAAGGCTTAATGTAGGCGTAATATGAAAGATGTATGTACACTGAAAAAATAACATTTTTTTTTAAAGATGTGGTTGCAAACAAATTATTTTAGCTACATTTTAAATAAAAATTTTGAAAGTTAGTCAACTAAATTTGTTTATTTAAATGTAGTTAAAATAAATTGATTGCAACCACTTTCCTTAAAATGTAGTAAATTCAATGAAGCATTTTTCCCCCCAGTGAAATAGTAAATATTAAATATATTTACTATTATGTATTTATTTGATTAGCTTTAAATTAGTTATAATAACCTACAGCCCTATACTCTATAAACATATTTTCTCCAAAAACATTATTTAAAAAGTAAGTAAAAGATAAAGGTTGTTTCCAGTCTGTTCAGTGCAGTCATGTTTGAATGGGAAACCTGATATATGGTCTTAAATCAAAAGGAATTGTTTAAATAAAGTGAACAGCATCAAAAATCTTTTTTATTTTATTTTTGTACATTTTTTTCAGTGAGCAGTGTTCTTTATCACTCCTGTAATAACACATAACAAAAAGAGAAACAAATGTGTTGTACAGTAAGTGATGGACCATTCTGTGAAATTATGACCCTGATGGCTTTCAAGTGTGAGGATGGGGCATCTTCTGCATCCACCACAAACACATTCTGTGTTTTAGCTAAAGAGCGTGCGTGTAGGATTTTTTTTTTTTTAGAGATGTTCAGCTAAATATATCCTGAACATTTACATAGTGTCTCATAATGTATTTGCTGTCCATCCACAATCACTCAAATGTAAATGTGTAATTATTAGGTCTAAGGACAAACTGTGTGTCATTCCACTTCCAAACAATATTGAAAGAGACTTAAAACTCCTGGGGAACTACTTCTGCAGCTTTATACAGATATCAATGCCAATTGTTGTTTTTCAACTTTATTTCTCCATACAATTTATAATGATATGTTATAATAATGCAGTGATATAATATTAATTAAATGCAGAGTGAGTGAACTTCAGTTTTTGGCCTTGCAATATAGACAGTGTTTACTTGACTGTACACTTTATAATGCATTTGCTTTATTTATTTGCTTTAGTTATTGGTTTTATTACTTTCTGAAAGCAATGTATGTCCAAGTAATGAAGTGAATTCTACGCATGAAGAAGTAAACTTAAAAATTACTCAAAAATGTGACTTAAAACATACTACAACTTCAGGTTATTTAATAATGTACTTTGAAAGTATACTTTCATGATATTGTTACAATGATCATTTTCAGCACACAGTTAAAAAATATTCATAAAATATATTTAAGTAAAGTGCAAATAAATATACTTATAAAAAATAAACAACTTTCAATTCAAGTATATATATATTTTTTTTTAGAAAATATGCTGAATTACAATTATTTTAAAGTGTGTTAAAAGTTGTATTGTAAAAATAGGCAAAAGTATGATGCTAATATACTTTTTATATATTTAAAGATAGTATATTTTTTGTTAATATATTTGCAATGTACTATTAAGAGAGGGAATATATTACAAATACAATAAAGTATACTTTTTTTTCACTAGGGAATGGACTAAAAGTTCACTTTTGTTTGTATCTGAACTATGTTCTCCATCAGATCAACAGTGTTTGGAGTGTTTTTACGGTGTGGAGTTGATGGAGAATGTGATGCTGAACGTTCTCCTTTGACTTCTCTGTGGAAAAAGAAACATGCAAACCAACTCGCCAAGTTCTGTAATAAATGTAAGTTGTTCAGTATTTATTGCTTGTTTATTGAACTATTTTATTAAAGCACTATCACACTAGCAATTGTGCTGCGATACTGAATATTCAGAACAACATTGAAATAAAATATTTAAAAATAATTTAAGTTAACCTTTATCCTTTTATAATGTATGTGGTTTTTAATGTATAATGTATTTTGAATATTTTACAGGGATATTTCAACTAATGCTGATTCTGTCATCATTCCTTAACCCTCATGTCGTTCCAAACCTGTAAGACTTTCTTCACATTCAGAACACAACTGAAGATATTTTTAATGAAATCTGAGAGATTTCTGTCCCTCCACTGACAGTCAACACAGAGTTCATAAAGAAACCCAGATGAATTGAGTGGTTCAGTTTGCATCTTCTGAAGAGATTTGATTGCTTTATATGCTGAACAGATTTAATTGAGGCTTTTATTCACAGATAAACATGAATCAGCACACAGTAGTCATGACAAACAGAAGCTCAAGCACACTTGCTTGTGTCAGAATTAGGGTTGGGTACCGTTCGCATTTGAACCTGGAATTCGGTACGGTACCCAATGGTACCTTTTTTCGGTACTTTACTCTCTGTGTAATAACATAAACATTTATTTCAGTGAAAAAATAAGTCCAAAACTCTCAATTTCAACATTTTGAACAATAGGGCCCTACAATTTTTTTACATTTTTTTTTATTCCAGAAATGTTTATTTTTTTCTAATAATCAAATGAAAGCATGAAATATTTATTTATTTTTAATCAAATGAAAATGAAACCCTTTTATTTTTTTGGCAAACAAACAGGTTTACTGTTAAAATCAAGGTATTATAGTTTTGAATTTTTGAATTTGTTTAATTTTAATATCGTTTTCAAATTTGCTATAAAATTCAGTTTAGTTTTTATTAGTTTCATTCATATTTTTGTTAGTTTTAGTTTAGTTTTTATTTTGTGAACACATTTTTATTTAGTTTTTATATAGTTTAGTTTTAGTTTGTTTTAATTAAAGTTTAGCAGAATCAACAGATCACTTCCAGAGCGAAGGCCAAAGAAAGCCTTGGCAAACATTTAGCGACACAAAATTAACGCATGCTAAAATTGATTAGATGGTAAAAGTATACAAATATACACCAAAGGAAGGAGTCAGGCCTTTTTAGTAAATAAATTTACACAAGTTGCGCTTAATGTCATCTCTAATGGTGTGTTGAAATATTTATGAAAATAAATGTAGCCTAATTTGGTTATATTAGATGTCTTTTTTCTTATTTTACCATATTTATGATATTGTAACTGTCGTGTCTTGCTCACTTTTCCGCCGCGTAAAAATACATAACTGGGTCTAATGAAATTCAATAATAACGGCAATCGTATTTAACAATAAAGGCTCATATTTGAATGTTATCTTCTTTATTTATGAAGAATTATTAGCGTGTGCATGATGTGATATAGTTTGTTCGAAAGACTGGCAGAGTGATCACAAGATGCTAGAAGTTCTGTATTGTTTACAGAAAGGCGCGTTCTTATCTTTTTTTTCCTGTTAATTATCACGTTGCGCTGCATGTCTGTTTTTCTTCAAAGCACAAACTTAGAATGCCTAATGTTGGTTTGATTGCTAGTGTTACACGAGCAAATAAATAATTTTGCCCACCTGATGTTGTAGATTAATGCGTGTGCGGTTCGGCTCGCGAGTCGCGGTCTTTATGTCAAAAGGTTCAGGTCTGGTACAGAAATAAATTAGTGCTGCTGTCGGATAACGGGTCAGGTGTTCTGTTAAGTACTGCTGGTGCATGTTTACCAAACAGGACCGGTGCAGGACTCTGCTTTAAACTGCTTTGCGTCTCTCCGTCAGATAACATGCGCTTGATGCGCCATTTACAGGTGTTTCGGCAATCCGCCACACAGCTCATATATTTTTCTGGCAAGGGGTGAGAACGTAATAATTATGAAAACGATTATTTATTTTTGTTAATTATTATTTTATTTCAGTTAGTTTTTCAATAACTGTTGTTAGTTTCGTTTCGTTTATCAAATATTTTGTCATTTTTATTTTTTTCAGTTTACGAAATTGTTTTTTCATCAATCGTTTTCGTCTTAGTTTTAGTTTTCATTTACGAAAATAACCTTGGTTAAAATTAATCAATGGTAGAAAATTGTGTGAATATTCCTTTAAAAAAGTTTTAAAAATAATTGTACTTTTTCTACACTTAAGTGGTTAATGTAGTTGTAATGATTATTTGTATCATTTAATTGTTTTATTTAAATTGGACAGTAAATGGAATATATAAAGATGTACATTATACTGTACAAAAGTAGCCTAATACAAGAGTATTATATTTATCTTACATGTTAAACCGCACTTTTATTTTGACAGGTTGCTGTGAAGTTTCTGTGTGTATACAGTATGATATGATGCTAGTTTTCTCAAATGAAACTGTAAAATTCTCATGAAGTGACTCTCACAGCCTGTAAGTGTTCATGTCGTCGTTATGTAGTGAGATGCAGAGGCCGAAAATCACCGCGAGTTCACGTGTGCTTCAGTATTTGTGTAGTTAACAAAACCGCGACTCCGCCATTCAAACATACCGAGGCTAACGGAACATGCAGGATTCATATTTAAACCGTATTTTTGAGTTTTAATATTCACATACACTAGTTCATATCGCGATTCGAATTAAGTGACAGACCTTCTTTTATTCATCCCAAAAATTTACGAATTCCGTGGCATTCCGCGCTTTAGAGTAAATTCCGTTTTTATGAATGGACTGAATGGACATCCTGTCCGCGTTTTCACGGAAACCATATGACCCTAGAAATGTAAGCACACTTCAGAACATTTTGGTTTGCTCTGTGTGTTGTGTTTTAAAGAGTTGCAGGGGTGACATCATCATGTCACAGGGTCTCTCTCTCTGTCTCGGTCTCTCTCTCTCGTATGCGCCCAAATGCGTTCTCAATCTCAGGTACCGAATGATTTAATGTGAATCGATACTCGGTAGTACCGACGCAAATCGATATGTACCCTTAAAAGTACCGAGATCGGTACCCAACCCTAGTCAGAATCAATGAGGATCATTCTTGTGCTTCGCAGCATGTTTGAGATCCGTAAGAACCAATGAGCTTCTGTTTATGTTTCCTGATCAGTGTAAATATGTGAATAAAAGCCTAAATTAAATCTGTTCACCATATAAAGTAATTAAGTCTCTTCAGAAAATTTGGACTAAACCTCTCCATTCATATGAATTAGTTTAATGAAGTTTCTGAATCATCAAACTGGTAGCTGCCTTGACTGTCAGTGGAGGGACAAAAATCTCTCAGAATTCATAAAATATCTTTATTTGTGTTCAGAAGATGACATTTTTTCAGGTTTGAAACAACATGAGGTGAGTAAATGGTGACACAATGTTCATTTCTGGTTGAACTATCCCTGTAACATCACACGTGCTCTATTTGAATGACAACATTTAGAGAGGTCTCAAACTCAGTTCCTGGAGTGCCACAGCTCCGCAGAGTTTAGCTCCAACTCACCTGCTTGGAAGTTTCTAGTGATCCTGAAGAGCTTGATTAGCCGGATCAGGTGTGTTTGATTAGGGTTAGAGCTAAACTGTGCAGAGCTGTGGCCCTCCAGGAATTGAGTTTGAGACCAATGATTTAGTCAGAAGAAACATGTTAGGCCATATATTTCTTTTTACAAATAATTCAATTTTACAATTAGAAATTAAAGCATTTCTTTCATATTGAAACTAATGACTGGTTTGTTATTTAGTGCTTCCTCTCAGGAATTTGTGAAACAATGGCTCAACATAACATCAGCATCAATGACTCAACTGCATCAGATGATGATTTATTCTTTAGGGAGATGGTGGAATTAATATGGAAACAAGAATATGCAGAATCTGCATTTATCTGTGTCCTTTCAGTCATTGAGATTCCAGTCATGATCTTAACTCTGATTGGCTTGTGTTTCATCATCAAATCTCGTCCTGCTGCTTCAGTTTTTGTTAGTAATTTGATACTTTCAGATCTCATACAGGTCATTTGTATTTTAACAAGAGCAGCAACAACCTCATGGTCATATAAACTGTATAGTGCGTATCTCTATTCTTTGATTGCGGGTCTGTATTTTATGGCATGTGTTGCTTTTAAACGATATCTTCTGGTTTCTCATCCTATCTGGTCCAGATCTCACCATTCACTCAAACTCTCCTGTTTTATTTCTGTGATATTCTGGTTTGTGCCTCTGATCTTTGCATTGTTCTCTTATTTTTCTACTAGTATTCTACCTCTGTGGATAGCGTGTTTAATTCCCTACCCCATAATCATTCTCTGTTTTGCTGGCACTTGTCGAGGTCTTTCTCACGCAATATCACTGACTGCTCATTTTCTTCCTATAACAGAATGATTAACTTTTACTTCTATGCAGAATTGCTGCTGTATGTGAATCCACTTGCAGACTGTGTGCTGTACTTGTTCATAAGGCCTGATGTTCGTAATATGATGAAGTCTGTTCGCTGCTGTTGTAGACGTCAGAGTTTGAATCACAACCAGGACGAACACTCTGTAGTGAATCCACAAAACAGCTGCTGTACTGTAGTGTGCTGTATTTCAGCTCAAAAGCCTTCATCTCATTCACTGAACACCTGCAGCTCAGTTTAACCTGCTGCTAAATGAGCTGAAAAACACTCCGCTATATTTAATTGAAGTCAGTGTCAATTTTTACATCGCAAGCACACTTAATTTCTAGTTTAATGCTGTTATGACATTTTTGCTTGTTAGCTGATTTTTCCTAATGTGACGAGTCGGCTGCCTCCCCCTAATGATCATCATCCCCCCGTCCCTTAATCACGCTCCCGAGAGAGGAGGGTCTGGTGGTGAATGGAGTGAATGGAGCCTCGTCACCGCCGCTGTAAAGGCCGAGCGTCTCTTCCCCGTGTCCTCGTGGCCTTCACCATTTCCCTGCACAGCGAGCACACCAGATCCCCGTTAATTTTGGACACTGTTTCCCCTTTGAACACTTTATTCCCTGTTTGAACACTTTATTCCCCTCATTTTATGTTGGTTTTCTGTTAAATAAAAGCTGTGTCTGTCGTGTGCTCCCCCCGTGACACTATGCATGAACCTTTCCCGTGCTCGTTTTAGAGAAACAACTGAAATATTAAAGGGATAGTTTACTCAAAATGAAAATGTAATTTATGTCAAATAATTTTTTTTATTTTTTTGTCTAAACTGTCCCTAAAAAGGCTGCTTTTAAGTGCATGATTAAAGAAAAGTATATTAGAATTGCATTACGTGAACTTTGCAAAAGTATAAGATATTAAGCAGCACTAGAAAATTACATTGCAATCTAAAGAGTTTAATGAGCTGGTAAATCATATTGTTGTGAGTTTTGTAGAAGTGTGCTGTATAGATGACTGTATTGTTGTTTCTTCACTGTTAGAGACTGTCTTGCATTCTCTCTTTTTTGTATATTAAAGATCTTACTGTTCTCCAGTATCTGTTTCTGCCTCAAATAACTGTTGATGGTGAACTGTACATGAATTAAAATGTGTAAGTTCAAGTTTATTTATAAAGTACATAATAATACAACAGTGTTTAAACAATACAACAGTTAAAAATATAACAAAACACAAATAACTACAATTAAAAGTTATGCAAGACATCTTCTCTCAGACACTTAAAGGTTTAGTTCATCCAAAAAATGAAAACTAATCACTATGTCATTAATCACTCACCCTCATGTCGTTCCAAACCCATAAGACCTTTGTTCATCTTCGGAACACAAATTAAGATATTTTTGATAGAATCCGAGAGCTTTCTGAGCCTCCATAGACAGCAATGTAACGGTAATGTTCCCAGGCTCAGAAACATAGCAAGGACATCAGTAAAACAGTCCATGTGACATCAGGGGTTCAACCGTAATATTAGGAAGCTGAGAATACTTTATGTGCAAAGAAAACAAAAATAATGACTTCAGTGAACAATTCTTCTCTTCTGCATCACCATCAAGAGTATTGTATAAGCATGTGTGTCTGCTGATTCGCTGTGCCTTGTTTACAAGCAGAGAAAGACACACGCAGACAGATCAACCTTCCAGTGAGTGAAAAACAAGGCATTCTCAAAAATGAGCAAAGGTGACGCTGAAAACAGAGTTTTCTGATATGAATGGGTGGGAAAATACACATTTATTCTTCCTGCATCGAGCTGTACGAGTGTGTCTCATTTGCTCGTCAAAAGTGGAAACATTTAATGCCAATACAAAACTAAACATGAACACTTAGAAGAATCTTACCCTCAACGGTCCAAGGTAAGGGTGCGGGAAATAACCAGCTTGAACCCCAGTGTGAGCGATCTACACGGGTCGTGTCTCACTCACCGCCCAACAATGAGCATTTTAGATGGAAAAGAAAGACATGAACGGAGAGAAAACAGCCACAAGAAGAGCTGAAATGTTAGCACAGGATGTGCAGTCATAACTTGATTCTGCTATTCAGACTGTACACGGCGTAGCTTTGGCAGCTGATGAATCAACTGTTATTAATGACAAAGCTCAGCTTGTGGTGTACATCAGATTTTACCATGCACTTGCGAGGAACAGCCTCTGGAGGGCACTTGCGAGGAACAGCCTCTGGGGGCACTTGCGTGGAGCAGCCACTGGGAGGCACTTGCGAGGAACAGCCTCTGGCAGGCACTTGCGAGGAACAGCCTCTGGAGGGCACTTGCGTGGAGCAGCCACTAGAGGGCACATGCGAGGAACAGCCTCTGGAGGGCACTTGTGTGGAGCAGCCACTGGGGGGCACTTGCGAGGAACAGCCACTGGAGGGCACATGCGAGGAACAGCCTCTGGAGGGCACTTGCGTGGAGCAGCCACTGGGGGGCACTTGCGAGGAACAGCCTCTGGAAGGAAATTGCGTGGAGCAGCCACTGGAGGGCACATGCGAGGAACAGCCTCTAGAGGGCACTTGCGTGGAGCAGCCACTGGGGGGCACTTGCGTGGAGCAGCCACTGGAGGGCACTTGCGTGGAGCAGCCACTGGGGGGCACTTGCGAGGAACAGCCTCTGGAGGGCACTTGCGAGGAACAGCCTCTTGGGGGCGCTTTTGAGAGCTGGACGGAACCAGCAGGGACTCTGGAGAGCTGGACGGAACCAGCAGGGGCTCAGGCAGCGCAAACTCTCTGGGGCGCTCTGGCAGCAAAAACTCTCTGGGGCGCTCTGGCAGCGCGGAGCTGGACAGGACCAGCGGGAACAAAGGAGTGCTGGATGGGACCAGCGGGGACATAGGAAGGAGCTTGCGTGGAGCGGACACAGGAGGATGCTGTCTCGGAGTAGGCACAGGAGGGCGCTGTCTTGGAGCAGGTTCGGGGGAGAGGACAGAGCAACACCCCTAGCTAAGATAATATCTAATTAGTCAACACACCAGTTGGGATGTGTCAAAAAGCCAAGTTTAAAAACTCAGGACACCATCAAACCTCGGTTCTTCTTTCTTCTCTTCTCTTTTTGCCACAGCATTTTGATGCTGTTTTTAGTGCTCTTTGAGCGTGCTCTGGACTACATGCTAGCTGCTACTTAACACCACGATGAGAAGAAAAAACACCTAGTCTCGTTACATCCTTTTATTCTTTTAACTTTAGTTTCTGCATGTTCTAAGTTTGCCGCAAAGTACAGCTCCAACTGCACCCGCCTCAAACTTCAACCAGCGACTGTCTCCGAAACCATCTGCCAACACCCAAGATTTCACTAAGAACGACTACTGAACTTCCAGCCAATCAGCAACCTTGGGAAACCCCCTTTCTGCAAAGACTATGAAGACAAAAGGGAATCCCTTAACACAAAGGCAACGCAAGCAAGTAACCTCCAGATTCTAACTGAGCTAGTGCATTTAATATAAATGTTAGCCAGGTCAAGTCAAGTCATCTTTATTTATATAGCGCTTTTAACAATACAGATTGTGTCAAAGCACTTAACAGTATCAAGTTGGAGGATAGAGTGTCAGTAATGTATAATAATAAGATTAAACACTCAATTTTCAGTTAAAGGCATTTCATTATTGAATTCAGAGATGTCATTGTCTAGCTCAGTACAGTTTAAATAGTATATGTGAAATCCAATTGACGATAATCGCTAGAAATTAAGTGTCCCCGACTGAGCAAGCCAGAGGCGACAGCGGCAAGGAACCAAAACTCCCTCTGTGACAGAATGGAGAAAAAAAAAACCTTGGGAGAAACCAGGCTCAGTCGGGGGGCAAGTTCTCCTCTGGCCAGGATATTATTGTTTATTTATTGTTATAATTAAGACTTTAAATGTTTTATATTTCTATTTTAATATTGTTGCAATTTCTAACAATAATAGTATTATGTAGTTAGGTATTTTATTATATTTTTAGTTATTTGTTTTATTTTTAGTTTTATTGTATTTTAAGTCGAGGTCTTCACTGGGATTATGTCCCCGGGGCTCATAATGACGTGTAATAATAGCCAAAAGAGGATCTATGACTTCTGGAAGCACCTCTTTTAGTAGTTTAGATGGAATAGGGTCTAACATACATGTTGTTGGTTTAGATGAATTAACAAGTTTATACAATTCTTCCTCTCCTATAGTAGAGAATGAGTGGAATTGTTCCTCAGGGGATCTATAGTACACTATTTGATGTGATGATATAGCTGACGGCTGCATGGTTACAATTTGATCTCTAATAGTATCAATCTTGGAAGTAAAGTAGTTCATAAAATCATTACTGCTGTGCTGTTGGGAAATGTCAACACCTGTTGATGCTTTATTTTTTGTTAATTTTGCCACTGTATTGAATAAATACCTGGGGTTATGTTTGTTTTGTTCTAAAAGAGACAAAAAGTAATCAGATCTAGCAGTTTTTAAAGCTTTTCTGTAGGATAGGGTACTTTCCCGCCAGGCTAAACGAAATACCTCTAGTTTTGTTTTCCTCCAGCTGCGCTCCATTTTCCGGGCTGCTCTCTTTAGAGTGCGAGTGTGCTCATTATACCACGGTGTTGGACTCTTTTCCTTAATCTTCCTTAAGCGTAAAGGAGCAACTGTATCTAAAGTGCTAGAAAAGAGAGAGTTCATAGTTTCTGTTACATCATCAAGTTGTTCTGAGCTGTTGGATATGCTAAGGAATTGAGATAAATCAGGAAGATTACTTACAAAGCAGTCTTTTGTGGTAGAAGTGATGGTTCTACCATATTTATAAGGAGTTGTTGAATTTACAGCTTTAACTATATGGAGTTTACACAAGACTAGATAATGATCTGATATATCATCGCTTTGCTGCAGAATTTCAACACCACTAACATCAATTCCATGTGACAGTATTAAATCTAGAGTATGATTTTGACTATGAGTAGGTCCTGAAACATGTTGTCTAACCCCAATAGAGTTCAGAATGTCTATGAATGCTGATCCTAATGCATCTTTTTCATTATCAACATGGATATTAAAATCACCCACAATTAGGACTCTATCTGCAGCCAGCACTAACTCTGATAGAAAATCCGCAAATTCTTTAATAAAGTCTGTATTGTGCCCTGGTGGCCTGTATACAGTAGCCAGTACAAATGTCACGGAGGATTTATCATTAATACTTTTTTCTCTAGATAATTTTATATGAAGCACCATTACTTCAAAGGAGTTATACTTGAAGCCTGTCTTCTGAGAAATACTGAGAATATTGTTATAAATTGTAGCAACACCTCCCCCTTTGCCTTTTGGATGTGGCTCATTTTTGTAACAGTAATCTTGTGGGGTGGACTCATTTAAAACAATGTATTCATCTGGTTTTAGCCATGTTTCTGTCAAACAGAGCAAATCTAGTTTATGATCATTAATCAAATCATTTACAAAAAGTGCTTTTGTAGAAAGGGACCTGATATTCAGTAAACCAAGTTTTATCAATTGTTTCTGTGTATTGTAAACATTTTTTATTTGTTGAACATCAATTAAATGGTTACTCATAAATAGTTTTTGACGTTTTCTGTATTTTCTAGTTCGGGGAACAGACACAATCTCTATAGTGTGATATCTAGGTGAAGGAGTCTCTATGTGCTGAGAATTAACTGACTTCTGTGACATGAGGCGGCTAGCAGACGGTCGGTTTAGCCAGTCTGTCTGCTTCCTGACCTGGGGCCTCATTTCTAAAGCGTGCGTACGCTCAGATTTGATCTTAGAGTGTGCGTATGCTTAAATCCACGCCAAAGCTCATATTTATAAAGACGGTCTTTGACGTGGAAAAGTGCTTACCGCCACGTCAAGGTCTGAGCAGGCGTACGCACTTTTCCTTGTGGCAAAGTCAGAGTACTGCAGCTATTTGAATATCTAATAAAAGCGGTGTACGTGCAACACCGAATTCATCATAAACAACAAAGATGCAGTGTGAGAGGTTAATTGTGCAGTGTAGTCAGAATTTTTATTAACGGGAGCTTTTGCGAGATTAAACTGACCTTTTTAGTAGCCTAATGTTGAGAGTTCTTTACTCGTATTCTAGGCTACACAGTTTATTCCTTGTGGTTGTTTTTTATCATTTTATTTTACAAAAGAAATTGCTGTGTCTTGTTTTACTACTATTGGGGGGGGGGGGGGAAAGCATAAGCATCTCCGACTGTTTTGTCTGTGTAGCCTATAAGAATCTATCGTTCAATAACGGTTTTAATATATTCTATTCAATAACATTGTTAACTGTTTTTATTTATAACATCTGCTGCTTTGCTTCTGTGAAAATGAATAGAGACATCAGCCTTAAACTTTGTTTTTGTCATTTACATCAGTTATATTTGTATAAAATACACTAGATATGTTTGTGTCAGTACATTAATGGCACATTTGAGCAGCATTAGTAAACTAAATATAAAGAAATTCCAAATCACATGCAGGTTTTTTCAGACCTGAGACCATAATCGTGTAATAATTTATTTTATTATGATATGAAACGTCCAATTTTTCTTTCTATAATTATTTTTTTTTTAAGTTTTGCTAGAATTTTATGATACTACAATTATTTTAAAAGTAGGATGCTCACTTTTTATAAGATGACTGAAAATTTTACTTGAATTCGTAGTTTATTCTTACTTTTGGAAACCTTATTGTTTAATAATTACTACTACTACTACCACCACTACTACTATTATTATTATTTCTGTTGTTTCTAGTAGTAATTTTGATAATAGTCAATAGAAAAAATCTAACCACACACACATTGTTTGTCCAAAGAATAATTACACAATATGAAATAATTTGGATCCACGCATGTTAATAATTCCTATGCATCTATGGCCTATAAAATGACCTATGAAGTAGTAGTTTGCAAGAAGCAGAATGGACCGTGCAATGAGAAGACAACGCGTTTTTTGGACTGTAATTTCAAGTCAGACCATTTTTTTACGTCTTTTAGGGACCTTTGCTGCCTCGTTCACAGCCTGCGCTATACACTGCCATGCCACAAATTTTGTTTTGTGTGAAAGCCCACTGGAGAGACTCCCAAAAAGCGTCCCCGCACGAACCCCTACCTCCGCCAGCAGGACCTCAATTTCAGACTCAGTAAAGTTTTTTTTTCTCTTTGCGCTAGTCATTCTCAAGCATAGAAATTTGGATATTGGCGTGTGCTCTTTTATATGATAATGATATTAATTAGTGGGCGTTTACAAGGCGGAGATCTGACACCAGTCAGCTGCGCACAATTTCAAGATCATTTGCGATTTATAAACGTCACATCTGGAAGAGAGGCGTACGCACGTGTTTTTGTGCGCACGTTCGTTTTCTCTAAATCGCACTTATGCACTTTTGCGAAATGATCTTAGAACAAATTTAGGATGGTTTCTGCGCAACATTTTATAAATGAGGCCCCAGGGCTCCAGTTAGTCAAGTATAAACTCTAAGACTATGTGCCAAATTTCTAGAGAGAAGAGCGGCACCACCCCAGGAGGGATGAACACCATCTCTTTTCAACAGGTCAGGGGCCTCATTTATAAAGCGTGCGTACGCTCAGATTTGATCTCAGAGTGTGCGTACGCTTAAATCCACGTCAAAGCTCATATTTATAAAAACGGTCTTTGACGTGGAAAAGTGCTTAGCGTCACGTCAAGGCCTGAGCAGACGTACGCACTTTTTATTGTTGGAGTATTGCAGGTTTTTTTAAAAATATAAGCTGTTCTTGCAGCTCGCTGTTCTAAATTATGATGATTGGTGATCTTTTATATGTTAATTATATTAATTAGGAGTCGTTTACAAGGCAGAGAGCTGAAACCAGTCAATTGCGCGCAAGTTCAAGATCATTTGCAATTCATAGATTTCACATCTGAAAGAGACGCGTACGCACGTTTTCTGTTCGTACGTTCATTCTATGAATCGCACGTACGCATATCTTAGAAATGATCGTAAGATCAAATTTAGGATGGTTTCTGTGCAACATTTTATAAATGAGGCCCCAGGTCTGCCCCAAAAACTCGTCCAATTGTCTATAAAACCTATGTTGTTTTGCAGGCACCACTTAGACATCCAGCCATTTAATGATGACAGTCTGCTATGAATCTCATCACCCCAGTAAGCAGGGAGGGGGCCAGAGCATATTACAGTGTCTGACATCGTACTTGCAAGTTCACACACCTCTTTAACATTATTTTTAGTGATCTCCGACTGGCGAAGTCGAACATCATTAGCGCCGGCGTGGATAACAATCTTACTGAATTTACGTTTAGCATTAGCCAGCACTTTAAAATTTGCCAAGATGTCAGGCGCTCTGGCTCCCGGTAAACAATGGACTATGGTGGCTGGTGTCTCTATTTTCACGTTCCGTACAATAGAATCGCCAATAACTAGAGCACTTTCACCAGGTTTCTCAGTGGGTGCGTCACTGAGTGGGGAGAACCTGTTTGATGTTCTGATCGGAACGGAAGAGCAGTGTTTTGACCCGCGACTATGCTGCCTCACAGTCACCCAGTTGCCCTGCTGCACGGGCTCTAATGCCGGAACCGAACAATGTACAGGAGTCCCTGAGCTAGTCACATCCAAAGCAGTATCTACAGCCCTCACATTCTTACTGTCCTCAACTAAAGTTTGGATGCGTGTCTCTAGTTCTAAAACCTTCTCTGTCAGCCTAACTATTTCCCTGCATTTATCACATGTGAATCCCTCATCGCTGACAGAGATAGATAAACTATACATGTGGCAGACTGTGCAAATAACAATAGCAGGAGAAGAAGCCATTACTCACCGTGATTGATGAATGATACCAACTTAACTTACCACTTACCACTCCACTTACCACGTACCACTGTTGTTTGATGAACTCGTGAAAAATGGAGCGAGAGAGAAATGAAAACAGAGCGAGAAAAAAGAAAACAATAATAGGCGCGAATAGCAACGAGAATGGAACCGCGAGTGACAAGCTAACCGACTAGCGAATGCTAACGCGCTGCACTCGCGGTTTTAAAAGCGAACGATCAGATTAGTTTGATAGATAATACCAGAAATATGGTGGGAATTAAGTTATATATTATCACTTTAAACAACAGAGTGAAAGTAAGGTAAAGATTCAATAAAAAGCAGAGCTACAATCACAAACCGCACAGCAGCACAACAGACTGAAGCAATTTTAATAAACTTTAATAAACACATCTTTGTTTGTGTCTCAGTCTCTTCATGTTTGACTCTGAATGCTTCTTCAATCTTCATGTCTTCACTCTCCTCTTTAATAAACGCATCTTTGTTTGTGTCTCAGTATCTTCATGTCTGATTCTGAATGTTTCTTCAATCTTCATGTCTTCACTCTCCTCTTTGATAAACACATCTTTGTTTGTGTCTCAGTATCTTCATGTTTGACTCTGAATGCTTCTTCAATCTTCATGTCTTCACTCTCCTCTTTAATAAACACCATCTTTGTTTGTGTCTCAGTATCTTCATGTTTGACTCTGAATGTTTCTTCAATCTTCATGTCTTCACTCTCCTCTTTAATAAACACATCTTTGTTTGTTCCTCAGTATCTTCATGTTTGACTCTGTATGTTTCTTCAATCTTCATGTCTTCACTCTCCTCTTTAATAAACACATCTTTGTTTGTGTCTCAGTATCTTCATGTTTGACTCTGAATGTTTCTTCAATCTTCATGTCTTCACTCTCCTCTTTAATAAACACATCTTTGTTTGTGTCTCAGTATCTTCATGTTTGACTCTGAATGTTTCTTCAATCTTCATGTCTTCACTCTCCTCTTTAATAAACACATCTTTGTTTGTGTCTCAGTATCTTCATGTTTGACTCTGAATGCTTCTTCAATCTTCATGTCTTCACTCTCCTCTTTAATAAACACATCTTTGTTTGTGTCTCAGTATCTTCATGTTTGACTCTGAATGCTTCTTCAATCTTCATGTCTTCACTCCCCTCTTTAATAAACACATCTTTGTTTGTGTCTCAGTATCTTCATGTTTGACTCTGAATGTTTCTTCAATCTTCATGTCTTCACTCCCCTCTTTAATAAACACATCTTTGTTTGTGTCTCAGTATCTTCATGTTTGACTCTGAATGCTTCTTCAATCTTCATGTCTTCACTCTCCTCTTTAATAAATACATCTTTGTTTGTGTCTCAGTATCTTCATGTTTGACTCTGAATGCTTCTTCAATCTTCATGTCTTCACTCTCCTCTTTAATAAACACATCTTTGTTTGTGTCTCAGTATCTTCATGTTTGACTCTGAATGCTTCTTCAATCTTCATGTCTTCACTCTCCTCTTTAATAAACCACATCTTTGTTTGTTTCTCAGTATCTTCATGTTTGACTCTGAATGCTTCTTCAATCTTCATGTCTTCACTCTCCTCTTTAATAAACCACATCTTTGTTTGTTTCTCAGTATCTTCATGTTTGACTCTGAATGCTTCTTCAATCTTCATGTCTTCACTCTCCTCTTTAATAAACACCATCTTTGTTTGTGTCTCAGTATCTTCATGTTTGACTCTGAATGTTTCTTCAATCTTCATGTCTTCACTCTCCTCTTTAATAAACACATCTTTGTTTGTGTCTCAGTATCTTCATGTTTGACTCTGAATGCTTCTTCAATCTTCATGTCTTCACTCTCCTCTTTAATAAACACATCTTTGTTTGTGTCTCAGTATCTTCATGTTTGACTCTGAATGCTTCTTCAATCTTCATGTCTTCACTCTCCTCTTTAATAAACACATCTTTGTTTGTTCCTCAGTATCTTCATGTTTGACTCTGAATGTTTCTTCAATCTTCATGTCTTCACTCTCCTCTTTAATAAACACATCTTTGTTTGTGTCTCAGTATCTTCATGTTTGACTCTGAATGCTTCTTCAATCTTCATGTCTTCACTCTCCTCTTTAATAAACTCATCTTTATTTGTTCCTCAGTATCTTCATGTTTGACTCTGAATGCTTCTTCAATCTTCATGTCTTCACTCTCCTCTTTAATAAACTCCATCTTTGTTTGTGTCTCAGTATCTTCATGTTTGACTCTGAATGCTTCTTCAATCTTCATGTCTTCACTCTCCTCTTTAATAAACACATCTTTGTTTGTTCCTCAGTATCTTCATGTTTGACTCTGAATGTTTCTTCAATCTTCATGTCTTCACTCTCCTCTTTAATAAACACATCTTTGTTTGTTCCTCAGTATCTTCATGTTTGACTCTGAATGCTTCTTCAATCTTCATGTCTTCACTCTCCTCTTTAATAAACACATCTTTGTTTGTGTCTCAGTATCTTCATGTTTGACTCTGAATGTTTCTTCAATCTTCATGTCTTCACTCTCCTCTTTAATAAACACATCTTTGTTTGTGTCTCAGTATCTTCATGTTTGACTCTGAATGTTTCTTCAATCTTCATGTCTTCACTCCTCTTTAATAAACACCATCTTTGTTTGTTCTCAGTATCTTCATGTTTGACTCTGAATGTTTCTTCAATCTTCATGTCTTCACTCTCCTCTTTAATAAACACCATCTTTGTTTGTTCCTCAGTATCTTCATGTTTGACTCTGAATGTTTCTTCAATCTTCATGTCTTCACTCTCCTCTTTAATAAACACATCTTTGTTTGTTCTCAGTATCTTCATTTGT
>JALXFT010002923.1:0-26530 GCA_023376895.1 Aspiorhynchus laticeps | reverse complement strand
GTAGGAGATAAGAGAGGAAGAAATAAAGAGCGATAAGTGAACTGAATAAAGGGAAAAGCCCAGGCATTGATGGTTTAGGTAATGAATTCTACAAAACATTTAAGTATTTTTTAACAGGTATTTTAAAAGAAGTATATGAAGAGATCTTTAAGAAAGAGGAAATGAATCAGAGAATGGGGATGGGATTAATAAAGTTGATATATAAAAGGAAAGGAGAAAAAGTAGATGTAAAAAATTATAGACCAATTAAAATGCTGAATACAGATCTGAAAATTTTAACAAGTCTTAGCCAACAGACTGAAAGAGGTAATGCCAACCATAATTGAAACAAATCAAGTGTACAGAGTTAAAGGCAAAGATATAGCGGACACAACGATAAGTATAATAGATAGAATAAGGTATATGAAAGACAAAAACAAAAAAGTATATGTTATTAGTTTGGATTTCGAAAAAGCGTTTGACAGAGTGGAACATGAATATTTATTTGAAATTTTAAGAGGGTATGGGTTTGGGGAAAATTTTGTGGTTTATGATTTTATATAGGGGAGCAATAACAAGAATAAAATGTAATGTTTTTTTAACGGAAAGTTTCAAAATTACTAGGTCAATAAGACAAGGATGTCCATTATCAGAGCTTTTATTTATTTATTTATTTAGTCATTTAGCAGACGCTTTTGTCCAAAGCGACTTACAAATGAGGGCAATAGAAGCAATCAAAACCAACAAAAGAGCAACAACATGCAAGTGCTATGACAAGTCTTGGTTAGCCTAACGCAGTACACGTAACAAGGTATTTTTTTTTTTTTAAAAGAAAACAAGTAGATAGAATATAGAAAAACGAAATCTAGTTTTTTTTTTTCTTTAAGAAACAAGTAGATAGAATAGAAAAAAGACAGCTAGTGTTAGTTTTTCAAGAAAAGCTAGCAGTTACAGAATAAATATGCAGTTGATAGAGGGTCAAGTGTGTGTTTTTTTTTTTAAATAAAAAGAAGACAGATAGATAAAATAGAATTAGAATAGAGAGTGTTAGAGTTAGAGGGTCAAATAAAGATGGAAGAGATGTGTTTTTAGCCGTTTCTTGAAGATGGCTAAGGATTCAGCTGCTCAGATTGAGTTGGGCAGGTCATTCCACCAGGTGAGAACAATAAATGAAAAAGTCAGTGAAATTGATTTTGTGCCTATTTGGGATGGCACAATAATGCGTTGTTCACTTGCAGAACGTAAGCTTCTAGAGCAGGGGTCTCCAACCCTTCTCCTGGAGAGCTACCATCCTGAAGATTTCAGCTCCAACCCCAATCAAACACACCTGAACCAGCTAATCAAGGTGTTCAGGACTACTTGATAATTACAGACAGGTGTGTTGCAGCAGGGTTGGAACTGAAGTCTGCAGGACGGTAGCTCTCCAGGAGCAGGGTTAGAGATCCCTGTTCTAGAGGGCACATAGGTCTGAAGTACTGAATTTAGGTAAAGAGGTGCAGAGCCAGAGGTGGTTTTGAAGGCAAACATTAATGCCTTGAATTTTATGCGAGCAGCTATTGGTAGCCAGTGCAAATTGATGAACAGAGGTGTGACATGAGTTCTTTTTGGCTCATTAAAGATTAACTTTGCAGCGGCATTTTGGATTAATTGTAGAGGTTTGATGGAATTGGCTGGAAGACCTGCCAAGAGAACATTGCAATAGTCAAGTCTGGACAGAACAAGAGCTTGAACAAGGAGTTGTTGCATGTTCCGAAAGAAAGGGCCTGATCTTCCTAATATTGTATAAAGCAAATCTGCCGGACTGGCAGTTTTAGCAATGTGGTCTGAGAAATTCAGCTTATCAATCACAACTCCAAGGTTTCTGGCAGTTTTTGAAGAAATTATGTAGATGAGCCTAACTGGAAGGTGAAATTGTGATAAAGTGATGGGTTTGCTGAAACAACAAGTAGTTCTGTCTTAGCTAGGTTGAGTTGAAGGTGATGGTCATTCATCCAGCAAGAAATGTCTGTTAGACATGCTGAGATGCGAGTAGCTATCGTCGGATCATCAGGATGGAATGAGAGGTAGAGTTGAGTGTCATCAGCATAGCAGTGATATGAAAAGCCATGTTTCTGAATGACAGAACCTAATGATGCCATGTAGATAGAGAAGAGAAGTGGGCCAAGAACTGAGTCCTGAGGCACCCCAGTAGCTAGATGTTGCGACTTGTATACCTCACCTCTCCAAGATACCTTGAAGTTTTCTGAGAGGTAAGACTCAAACCACTGGAGTACGGTACTGAGAGCAAGGCAGTTTCGGTCGAATGTCCACTTCTGAAGCCAGACTGGTTGCTGTCCAGGAGGTTATTCTGTGTTAGAAAGGCAGAGACTTGGTTGAACACAACTCGTTCAAGTGTTTTTGCAATGAAAGGTAGAAGGAAAACCGGTCTATAGTTCCCTAAAAGAGTTGGGTTAAGAGTGGGTTTCTTAAGAAGTGGGGTTATACGAGCCTGTTTAAATGCTGAGGGAAAAACTCCAGTGTGAAGGGATGTGTTAACGATGTGAGTGAGTGCAGGTACAACCACAGGAGAAATGGCTTGAAGGAGATGAGATGGAATAGGATCAAGCGGACAAGTAGTAGGATGACTGGAAAGGATGCGTTTAGAGACTTCTGCCTCAGACAGTGGAGAGAAGGATGTGAACGAATGTATGTTTGCTGGTAAGATGCGTTTGACAGTTTGTGGTGTGGAGAATTGTGCAGTGAGGTTTGTAATTTTATTAATGAAGAATGTGGCAAAGTCGTCAGCTGTTAGAGTTGATGAAGGAGGGGTAGGAGGAGGACAAAGGAGGGAGGAAAATGTTTTAAAGAGCATGCGAGAGTTAGGTGAATTGTTAATTTTGTCGTGATAGTATGTCCTTTTAGCAATGGAGATATTATCAGAGAAGTCAGAGAGGAGTGATCGATATAAATTAAGGTCAGTAGGATTTTGTGATTTGCGCCATACCCTTTCTGCAGCCCTGAGCTTAGAACGATTTTCGCGGAGAACGTCATAGCCAAGGGGCAGAAGGGGTGGTACGGGCTGGCCTGGAAGATAAGGGGCAGAAAGTATTTAAACAAGACATCAGAGTGGAACAGAAAGTATCAGTAGCACCGTTAGCATCAAGAGATGATAACTGTTTAGGGGGAGGAAGCGAAGATGAAACCATAGCAGATAGCCGGGAGGGTGAGAGTGAGCGTAAGTTAAATCGAAAAGTGACATGTGGAGGGGTATGTTTTGTTTGAGGAATCATGTTGAGGTTAAGAGTGAGGAGGAAGTGATACGAGGTGTGCAGTGGAGTAACTAGCACGTTCAGTGGAGCAGTGTCGTGTGTAAATAAGGTCCAGTTGCTTGCCTGATTTGGGATTATCTGTAGTTAACACTCTCAAGAGGCAAGTAGAGTGTGGAAGTCTGCAGCCTGAGGTTTATCTAGGTGGATGTTGAAGTCTCCAAGTATAACTAAGGGAGTACGATCCTCAGGAAAGGTTGAGAGCAACACATCTAATTCTTCCACAAAGTTACCTAGTGGTCCTGGAGGTCGATAAACAACTACAACATGATTTTTTAGAGGGTAGGTAATAGTAACCGAATGTGATTCAAAGAGCTGTTGATACTCAGGGATGGTAAAGGAGCAAATTCCCAATTATTAGAGATGAGCAGACCAGTACCTCCACCTCTTCCAGTCAAACGGGGGGGTATGGGAAAAGGAGAAGTTATTGGAGAGTGCAGCAGGTGTAGCATTGTCCTCTGGTTTGATCCAGGTCTCTGTCAGGGCCATGAGGTTTAGTCTTGAATGACTATTAATGGAAGTAATGAAATCAGCTTTGTTGAAAGCAGACTGACAATTGCAGAGACCAATAGAAAAAGAAAGTAGTGTATTAGCAGACATGGGCAAAGGGCGCAGGTTGTTAGGATTGCGTGGCCTACAGTGCGTGATGTGTGGTTTGCGATTGGTAGTGATAGTAGTGATCTGAAAACACATAGTAAGAATTGGTTATAAAAACTAAAACTTAAACAAGTGAAGCCAGGTGTAGAAAAGAGGATAAATCTGAAGCGATACTTGTATCCCTTGCCGGTGTCCCTGTCCGGTGGAGTCGCACGGTAGAGTCAATGTTATTACACTCTTCGGTCTTCACACTAGGAGGGCTTCACATGATGACAGCTGCGACCGCTGCCGCGGTATAATAACCTTTTTTATACCCGTCTCACAAATCACTAATTGAATTCAGCTGGACACACTTTCCTGTTATCACACCAAATGGCCAAGCAAGCGCAGACACTGACAAGACACGTGATACAGTACGAGACCAAATGCGATTTCAGCAAGTCTCTACACAGTAAACAAAACTGTTTATTTTCATTAGTTGCAGAACCATTGGGATTAGCTATTAAAATAGATGAAGACATAAGAGGGATAAACATTGAAGGAAGTGGGGGAAATGAAAAAATATTTCAATACGCGGATGTTACAACAATAATAGTTAAGGATATAGAGAGTGTTAAAAAAGTAATGGTAGTACAGATGTTTTGTAGAGGATCAGGAGGCAAGATAAATGAAGAGAAAACGATACATATGAGAGTTGGATGAGTGATTGGTTTAACGGATTCTTTTCATTTTAAAGAAACCAAAGAAATAAAGATTTTAGGTGTTTTAATTGGAAAAGACGAAAATAATGTTAAAGAAATAATGTGGGAAGAAATAGTAGGATGAATTGAAAGGTTACATTTTTGGAAATTGAGGACTTTAAGTTTAAAAGGGAAGATTTTAATTGTAAATGTGTTAATGGTGTCAAAGTTGTGGTATGTTTTGTATGTGACTGCTATGCCAATGTGGGTGGAAAAAAAGGCTGAAAAAATGTTTTTTAGATTTTTTTATGGAATGGTAAACCCCCAAGAATTGCATATACAGTGGCATGCAAAAGTTTGGGAACCCCTTGCAGAATCTGTGAAAATGTGAATAGTTTTAACAAAATAAGAGAGATCATACAAAATGCATGCATTTTAACATTATTTTTTAACACAACTATTAAAAAAGGTTCAAACATTCACTGATGCTCCAGAAGGAAACACGATGCATTAAGAGCCGGGGGGGTGAAAACTTTTTGAATTTGAAGATCAAGGTAAATTGTACTCAATTTGTCTTCCGGGAAACATGCAAGTATCTTCTGTTGCTTCCGAAGGGCAGTAATAAATGGAAAAATATATATATTTCAACAAAAGAAAAAAGTTGGAAATCTTCATCCTGTTCAAAAGTTTTCAACAGCCAGCTCTTAATGCATCGTGTTTCCTTCTGGAACATCAGTGAATGTTTGAACCTTTTTTAATAGTTGTGTTTGAGTCCATCAATTGTCCTCAGTGTGAAAAGATGGATCTCAAAATCATACAGTCACTGCTGGAAAGGGTTCAAATATGCAAAAATGCTGGAAAACTGCAGAATCTACAGAATGTGGAGGATTTGTCTGAAGAACAGTGCTCAGTTCAACTGTTCAGAACAAACAAGGGACTCATGAACAAACAACACAAAACAAAAGAACAGTCGTGGATCATCCAGGTAACCTCACACAGTATTAAGAACCAAGGGTTCCCAAACTTTTGAAGGGGTTATTTGAATAATTTCAGCTATTTTTTGTCTTGTGGACTATATGTAAACATATTTTATGTAAAATATCTTACTCAGGACAGTACTAAATAAAAAATAACATGCATTTTGTATGATCTCTCTTATTTTGTTAAAATTATTCACATTTTCACAGATTCTACAAGGGGTTCCCAAACTTTTGCATGCCACTGTAGATGATGATAGAGCTTGGAATTTTTTATTAGGCACAAAGCGATTTTTAAGGACATTATATTGACAAAAATAGGAATGGAGCTAAGTGAAACATGTAAAGTGTGCAATGCTGAAGATGAAAGTTTTTTTACACTTGTTTTTAAATTGCAGAGAATTGGAAGATTTTAATTAAATTTGTAGGAGATTGATTGAGATGCTAAGAGGGGAACAAAAAGAGGAAAATATACAACCCAAAATCAGAAAAAGTTGGGACAGTATGGAAAACGCAAATAAAAAAAGTTTTTACTTTGACTAATTTGACAAATTACTTTGACTTGCAGACGATATGAACACAAAATATTTCATGTTTTGTCTGGTCAACGTATACGTTTTTACTTTAGTTTACGTTACTGAAACCCCAGACTGCGTTTACTGTTTGGGGTTTTGGATCTTTAAAAATGACAGATTTAATGGTACAGATGCATGGACAAGCTAAACGGAATGAGATGGAGGATGATGAAGTTCATGAAAGGATTAAAACAATGCCTGAAAAGAATACAAATGAGGATCATGGAGAAACATCATGGGCAACTGTAGTTTCAAGAGGAAAGCAACTAAAGAACACCAACAAGCAAGGGAAAACGAGAGGCAAACAACAAAAGGTACAGAAAATGCAAAAGGAAATGATGAAAGTAGATCTACGTTTTCACAACAACAAGAAATGATAAACAGACTTAAAAAACAAACAAGATATCAAAGAGAATATAAGAAAGAAGCGACATTGACCTTAAATGTGAAAGACATTGAAAATACAACAATAATAATGATAATCAAAGCAGTAGAAGACAAATCTGGAATCGGAAAACTTATTCGTCTTCGGAGAAAAGCAAATAATGATTTTGAATTGACTATGCAGAATGAGTTGGACTGTGAGGACTTGTTGGATGGAATCATGATTAATGGACAAAAATGTGAAATTAGAAAGTTGTGTGCAACAGAAAAAATGGTGTACTTTTTGAATTTGCCAAGTTACATTGAAGATGAAGACATTGTTCAAAAACTGGTTAATTGGGGTGTAACTCCCATCCTTCCTGTAAGGAGGAGATTTTATCCTGGCACAACAGTGGCAGATGGAACACGGTTCTTGAGGGTAAAGTTTTCACAGGAGGTGACATCTTTACCCTACAACACAAAATTCATGACTGAGGAAGGAGCACAATTCTTCAGAGTGATACATGATAATCAAGTAAAGACATGCAGAATCTGTTCAAGTGCAGAGCATGAGAAGAAGGATTGTCCTCTTTTTGCATGCAGAGAGTGTCTTGTGCAGGGGCATTATGCGTGGGACTGCAAAGCCCCGCGGTGCCAAGGCTGTAATAAAACAATGCTGAGTTGCAGCTGTGAGACAGATGGAGACGAATACGAAGAGGAAGGAATGGATATACAGGAGGAAATGGAAGACACTACAGTTGAAAAGCAAAATGAATCATTAAGGCAGAATGAAAGAAGTGAAGATAAACAAAATGTCAGAGGAAAGGAGGATAAAAACCCAGAGGAGTATGCAGGAATGAGCAAGAGAGAAGAATATGGAATGGATATGGAGAAAAGACCTTACACAGAGGATGACTGTTTAAACAAGGAAGATTTACTTGAAAAGCAAGAGTATGCAGAGGACATTGAACAAGATGACAGTAAAGGACAAGGAGAAGATGGAACTGAAGGTAAAGAAACAAAGACATTGATTGAGGTAAGAAAAGTGGAAATGAGGGGAGAGAGCTTTGGAGTACAAAGTAAAGGAAAAGTGAGCTTGAACAGAGGTATTAAATCAAGAGTGAAAGATACAAGCATAAACATTGAACAGGTTCTTAAAAAACAAAGGATAAGAAGAGAAGAACAAAAGGAAAGAAAGGAGAGAAGAAAAGTTGAGATGAGAGAATCAAGATTTGCATCCTTGGAAGAAACTGAACTATAATGATGGTTGGTTTTTTGATATTTTTTAATTTATCACTAATGAGTTCTTTATGTGTTGTATCGTTGAATGTAAGAGGACTAACAAAATACCAGAAAATGGAGAAATTAACATATTTGACTAAACATTGTGATGTATTATGTTTACAAGAAACTTTTTGGGGAGAAAAAAATAAGTGATGAAATAAGGAAATTATGGGATGGAGAAATATATCTGAAATGTGATTTGGAGAGGGGGGGGGGGGTGTTGCGATATTAATCAAAAAAGGGATTTTTGAGGAAAATGATGTAGAATACAAAGACACGAATGGTAGAATTATAATAGTTAAATTATCATATAAAGGCAAATAAATAAAAGTGCAACATTCATGCAACAAATGAAGAAAAAGAAAAATTAGAATTTTACAAAAGCTTGAATACGTTAATGGATAAACAAGAAAATATTTTCCTTTTAGGTGATTTTAATACAGTGTTGAAGAGAATTGATATAGATGATTCTATGATTTATAGAGCTGATAGAGGGAGAAATGAATTATATAATATAATGAGAAAATACGACATGGTTGATGTGTGGAGAGAGAGAAATGGTTTAAAAAGATTATTCAAGAAGACAAATTGTTGGTAGAGACTTAAAGCAAAGCAGAATAGATTTATTTTTATGTAATAGAAAATAATTACATTATGTCTCAAAAGCAATCTATAAAAATTATAGTGAAAGTGACCATGATTTTTTATGGATAATGGATTTTTATGAGATTATAAAAGGACAAGGAGAATGGATGTTAAATACAGGACTTTTAAAAATGGAAATGTACAGAATAGAAATGGAAAGTATAATAATTAATAGTGTTAATGATGAGATGTATGAAAAAGAAAGAGGATTTTGGTGGGATTGTCTGAAAAATAGGATAAAGAGGTTTGATTATTTTTTCTAAAAAAGTTCAGAGAGCTAAAAGAATGATAGAAAATAAAGTTAAAAAAGAATGGGATGAAGAAATGAGAAAAATGAGTGAGGGGGAGAAAAACATTGATAAGATAATAGAATTGCAGGAAAAAATGAGGAAAATAGAGGAAGAAAGGTGTAAGGGAGCAATAATAAAGAAGTAGAGCTAAAGACATAATAGAAGGAGAAAGAAGTACTAAATATTTCTATGAATTAGAGAAAAATAGACAAAAAGCAAATATAATTAAATCTATCAATACACTAGATGGGAAGACAGTGGGAGATACAGAAGGAATATTAAAAGAAATTAGAAGATTTTATAAAGACTTGTTTACAGAAAATGAGTTAATTGCAGAGGATGAGGAATATTTATTAAAGAAAATAAAAGATCAAGTAAATAAGGAAGACAGAGAAATGTGTGAGAGTAGTATTACTGAGACAGAAATAGAAACAGCAATTGATCAGTTAAGAAATGGGAAAAGTCCAGGAATAGATGGATTACCAACTGAATATTATAAAGTTTTTAAAAATAGCTTCTGTCCAATTCTCAAAGAAATATATGTTGATGTTTTTAAGAATGGCGAATTAACACAAAGTATGAAGAAAGGAGTAGTGAAAATATACAAGAAAAAAGGAGATTTAAAAAAACTACAGGCCACTACAATTTTAACTAAAGTATTAGCAAACAGATTGAAAAAAGTGGTACCAAATATAATCAAAACCAATCAAGCATATGCAGTTTTAAACAGAGATATTTCTGACACTATTAATAGTATAAGAGATCTGATATGGTATATGAGAGATAAAAAAGAAATGGGGTATATAATAAGTGTGGATTTAGAAAAAGCGTTCGATAGGGTAGAGCATAAATATTTGATGAATGTAATGGAGAAGTTTGGATTTGGTAAGAATTTTATAAAATGGATCAAATGTATATACACGGACATTAGAATAACAGAAGATTTTAAAATAACAAGATTAATTAGACAAGGTTGCCCAATGTCAGCACTGTTATTCACTTTAGTGTCTGAAGCTCTAGGTCTGGCAATAGAAATGGAAAAACATATAAAAGGAATATTGATAAAAGAAGAAACAGAACATAAGATATATCAATATGCCGACGATACAACATTGTTTATTAAAGATATTAAAAGTATAGAAAAAGTAATGGAATTTTGGAAAAATATTGTAGAGGAACAGGGGCAAAGGTTAATAAAGAAAATATAACTTATATGAGAATTGGTGAAATGAATGAATTACCTGATAAAATACCATTTAAAGAACAGAAAGGAAACATGAACATTTTAGGAATAAGAGTTGGAGAAAATGAAAATGTAATTAGGAATTTAATATGGGAGGAAGTTTTAAAAGGAATGGAAAAAAGGTTACATTTTTGGAAATTAAGGAATTTGTTTTTAAAAGGGAAAGTGCTAGTAATAAATTGTTTTTATCAACAAATAATATTTTTTATTCTATGTTTTTATGTTTTAGGATCAGTGAGCATGCCATTATGGGTTTATAAAAAAATAAAAACTCTAATTTTAAACTTTTTATGGGAAGATAAACCATCGACAATTGCATATGATACTATAATTGGGAAAGTTGAAGATGGAGGACTGGGACTATTAGACACATTAATAAGAATGAAAAGCATACGAATAAAAAATAAAAAATACTGGAATGATGAGAAAAATGGTTGGAAAGATGTAATGACTTTTTATTTAAACCAATGCGGTAAAATAGGAGATGCTATTTTATGGATGAAACTAAAGGAAAACATGAATGGAATTCCAGAATACTATAAAGAAGTCTTAAAAGCATGGGGGGGGGGGGTGTAGCAAGCATGTTGTTTGCACATCATTTAATAAAAATGACATTTTAAGACAACCACTGTTTTTAAACAAGTTACTTAAAAGGGGAGAACAAACTATTTTTTTTATAAAAAATGGTATAATGCAGGAATAAGACAAATTAAAGATATTATGTATGAAGCTATACCTGGCTTTTTACCAGTACAAGTGATAAGTGATGCAATTGAAGAAAATTATGAAGAAGAAAGTAAAGTAGTTCTACAAGATCAATATGAAAAGGTAAAAGAGATAAGAAGAAGAATGGATAAAATTTTTAGAAGGGGATACAGAAAAGATGGAAAATTACAGAATGGTGGTTAGTGTTAAAATAAATAAACAACATGCTTTTAATGATCTAAAGTTAAAGTGTTTTTATTATTGTTTATGTAAAGATGTTTTTACTAAACAAAAGCAGAAGAAATTGGCAGAGAATATATACCAATATGGAAACAAAGAAAATATGGCAAAATTTAAGATCATGGTGGAAAAGTCCTATTTTAGAGAATTTTGATTACTTGTTAAGACATAATTGTTTGCTGACTGAAATGAGATTGTGTAAGATTGGTATAGCACAGGATGTAATGTGCAAAGTATGTAATAGAGAAGAAGGAATATTACATTTATTTTTTAAATGTGTGAGGTTGAAATATTTTATAAAAAAAAATGAAAGAAATGGTGAAAAATTTGGGGGTTGAAGAAACGATTGTTCATGTTAATTGGGAAACAATGTTTTTGTTTGGTTTTAAAGATGAAGCCAAAAATGTTTGTTTTTTAAATCTGATGTTAACAGTTGCAAGATTAATAATTTGGAGAAGGAGGAATGTGGAAAAGGAGAAAAAAGGAGAATATTTCTGTGTAAACTTTTTAAACAAAGATGTGTTTTATTCTTCAAGTAGTATATGATCATTTTAAAATGGAAGCAAAAGTGGAAGGCTTTGACAAGAATTTTGTACAGAATAACCCTTTTGTTGAAAAGACATGGTTCGATTTCAATGTAAAATTCCCTGTATGTGATTTAGATTGTTCTTAAATGTTTTAAATAAAAAAAAAAAAAAAAAAAAAAAGGAGCGTCTGATCTCGGAAGCTAAGCAGGGTAGGGCCTGGTTAGTACTTGGATGGGAGACCTCCTGGGAATACCAGGTGCTGAAAGCTTTTGGGTTTTCTTCACTACTTATCTAATACACTGGCCTTTAGGGTGGCTGATCTTTAAATAGCCCGCTCTTTGTGGCAGCCCTCGCTTACCACCCTTGGCGTGTAGGGGGAGCTAGTCAGTTGCTAGTTTCAGGAAGTGTTGGCTGCAAACGGTGAGGAAGGCTCACCATACGTGTCTTTGTTTTTTTTATGTTAGAATCAGTTTTTGTTTGTTAGTGTTTTTTCTTTAGTTGGTTTTTTTCGTAAATCCTCCCAGCAGCGCATGCTGTTTGGGAGGAATTTAAAATTTAGTCTGCGTACTTTGTTTATGATGGACGTACAAACATTAACAGACTTGGAAATGGCAGGAGAATCCCGACGGCGACAGGACCACGGAACGGACAAACAACAAAGAGATGGGCATGGACAGAGGAAAGAAGTAAGAAAGGAGAATGTGAAAAGAGTGTACAAAAAGGAAGCAACAATATTAGTGGATCTACGAGACGAAAAGGACGTGAGCATTGGATATAATCAAAGCAGTGATGCAGAAGATCGGGGAAGGAAAGGTTTTAGCTGTGAGACCAAAGCAAACAAACGAGTATGAAGTTACACTCATACGAGAAGAGGACACAGAAATTCTAATGGATGGACTGGACATTAAAGGTATGACTTTTGAGGTTAAAAGACTGCATAACAGGGACTATGTCGTTTCTTTCATGCACCTGCCTGCTTACATTGATGATGAGGATATTTTAAATAAATTGGAACAGTGGGGAGTAATCCCCTTATCCATGATCAAAAGGAGGGTGTATCCAGGCAGTAATATTGAGGATGGCACGCGCTTTGTAAAAGCGAGGTTCCCGAGAGAGGTGGTCTCATTACCATATAGCACGAAAATGGAGACAGCTGAGGGGCCACAATATTTCCGGGTGATGCACAGTCACCAGGTGAAAACTTGTCGGCTGTGCATGAGCCCAGACCACGTGGTAAAAGACTGTCCAGATTTCAGGTGCTACAAATGTGAGGAGAGAGGCCACTTCGCAAGGGACTGCAACGCGGTTAAGTGCCCGGATTGCCGAGAGGTTTTAACTCACTGAAGTCGACCATATCGCCGGCGATACCAGCTCAGTTTTTTTTAAGATCAGTGCAAAAGACACTAAAAATACTCTTTTTTTGGTCACACAAATACGTGTTATACATCAATCGAAACTGTTAAGTGTATGTATGTTTTGATTATACTGTCTTGTAAATAAAATACAAATAAGAAAAAAAAAAAAAATTTCAATCTCCTCACATTGGGCCTCATTTATCAGTCCGACGTAGAAACGAGCGCAGATCCAAGCGCTCAAATCAACTTACGACAGAGCTCACATGTGATTTATGAAACATTCGTATGCCGCCAATCCCATCGTACGAAAGATTGTACATTGATAAATGTGGCGGCTGAAAACAATCGTCATTTGAATATTACTCCCTTAAAAACACCCCGGTTTAGAAGCCCCGCCCCTAAAGTTTACGACACGGAGAAACGAAACCCGGCCAGAAAGAGGAAGCAATCTCATGAAAGAGAACTTGATCTTACTCCAAAAACAACCGTTAACCTTATAATTGCAAACAATGGCATTAATTTATATGTATATTAAATACCAGTAAATATAACGAAAAATGTATACAAATTATAAACACTATATAGATTATTTAGTTCTCCTAAATCCACAACAAACCCTTTAAATTTAACGGTATTACAGAACAAGAATGAATTTTTTTTTTATATTAAACTATGAAGTAAATCACAAATTAGGCTATAGTGGCATTCATTATAAACGGAATACAACATCAAGCTAAAATGAATTTATTAAAGCGAAACTAAACCGCATTGGGCTCACGAGCCTCTCTCATTCGACATCCATATGTTTCCATTTTTGCCAAACATTTAACATTTGGTTGCTGAACTATTATCTATGATGTAAACAAGGCTTTGTACTTCACCTGTGTTCCAATATCCACATAAAATGTCACCCTTCACATGCGCAAAAATGTTTATTTCGGCGCTGCACGCTGATTTTACAGTGGACCTTGTAAATTGAGCAGTGTAACTTTTATGTTTGGTTGACTGCATTTTAGTTTGATTAATGGCTGAAATGTCAAGTTAGTAACGCTGAAATGTTGTGTGTGTGCGTGTGAGGCACCTGCGTGATCACCGATCAGTTACATTTTTAAAAATAAAGATATAAAAAAACTAATAAAATGCATTAAGAGCGTCAAAAAACGAAAGTGCTTATTTTTTTATTTTATTTTTTTTGCGTACACGAGCTCAGACCTGACGTGAGATTTGATCGTAGCCACCGCTCACATTCATATTGATAAATTCCAAGTTTTTCGTAGAAACGACCGTACGCCAATTTTCGGTCGTACGTTCGTTTCGTAAATGAGGCCCACTCTCTCTTACCTGCCTCAAAGTCACAGTCACACTGATGGGCCATTAGCAGCCTTTAGGGGAGGGGCCCTTTGTCTCTCAGGTGAGAATCACTTAATATTCAAGGCCATTGCCACTCCCTCGCATATAGCCTTTCAATCACAAAACATGTCTTAAAAAATTTAAATCAATATATTGTTTTCTGTGAATGAGTAAGCAGAATGATTCTCACATAATTGTGAAGTAAATGTTCTAGCCGACAAGACTGATTACTCAAAAGTCTTATTCAGGACTATTTAGTGTGGGTTTTATGGCCTTATTTCAGCTACATTTTTCCCCAAAACTTACTAACCACGCATATTTTTTTTCTAAAAAATGCAAACATGTACATCCACCTTGATCACATATTATTGTAGCACAGTTTGTGCTGAATACAAATACATGCTGAAATAAGCACAAATATCAGGGCATGTCAAAACATCTCAAGGGCCCCAAAATTACCTCAGACCCCAGAGGGTTAATTAAATGTGAATGCTGGATGGAGAGAGAGGAGGAAGAAGAGGGGCAGGTGCATGAAAGAGATACAGAAAAAGAGCAAGAAGGAGAAACCGGAGAAATGGAGGCGAGCCAAAGTACGGAAAATAAGGGCAGCAAAGAAAGGACGGACGAAGGAAATAAACAGGTGGAACAAACACAGCAAGAGGTGGAAAACAGGGCACAGATGGACAGGACTGTAAGCCAGGAAAGTGTACTGGAAAGGGAAGAACAAAAGGACAATGAACAGAACATGGAAATGGGAAAAGAAGTGGGAAAAAAGGAAGAGGACAATTCAGCGAAATCAAGCAAAAGGAGAAGATCGATAAAGGTAATACCGAACACAGAAGTAGCTAAAAAAAAGAGTGGCTAAAAAAAAAGTGCACAACAAAATATGGATATAAATGAGTTGGTAAAGGACTTGGAGAAGATGGAATGAAAAAATTGATTTTATGAATGTCCTTTTAAGAATTGTCTTTTGTGTTATGGTGATAAGAATGGTTGCTTTTAATGCTAGAGGGTTAGTGGATATAAGAAAATTTGAAAATGTTAAGGAGATGTGTAAAAATGAAGATGTGATTGTGTTACAAGCAACTAAATGGAAAGAAGTGCATATATGTGAAATAAGGAAAAAATGGAATGGGAAGATTTTATATAACAATGATGATGATAGATTCGGAAGAGGAGTTGCAGTGTTAACAATAAATAAAATAAAATAAAATAAAATGTAATGTTGTATATAATGATGAAGTTGGAAAATGTATAGCGTTTGAAATGGAATACGAAGAGAGGAAAATAATAGTCGTAAATGTACATGCACCAAAGAAAGAGATGGAGAAGAGGGAGTATTATAATGTTTTTACGGAAACTTGTAAGGAAATATAAGTTAATTATTATTATGGGGTATTTTAATGTTGTGTTTAGTAAATTGGATATGGCTGAGGGAATGATTTTTAGGACAGACACAGGACGAAAAGAGTTAAAATTGCTGATGGAAGAAAATTATTTGATTGATGTATGGAGAGAAAGGAATGAAAAGAAAATTTTCAAGAAGACAAATAGTGGGGAATTATATGTGTAAAACAAGAATCGATTTAATTGTATGTAAAAGAAATATTCAAAGTTTTTTGGAGAAAATAAGGTACGAAGAAACAAGTTTAAGTGATCATAAACCTATTTTCATGCAAATAGATTGGAATGTAGTGAAAGGAGGACCGGGAGTATGGGTTCTAAACACTGAGATTCTAAAGAAGCAAGACTATGTTTTAAGTATACAAGAAATCATTACAAGGGAAAAAGAAAACGGAATGTATAGAGAAGATAAAAGAATTTTGTGGGAAAATGTGAAGTATTTAATCAGAAAGTATACTGTAAAATACTGTGGGATAGTGCAGAGATGTAAAAAGGGTAAGGAAAGAGAAATAAGAGAACAATTAGAAAAGGAAATGAATAAGAACGAAAAAGATCTGCAAAAAATTTAATAAATAGAAGAAAAGAGATACAATGGGGCGAGATTAAGAAGCAAAGCAAAGTACACAGTGGAAGGAGAGAAATGTACAAAGTTTTTCTTTGACTTAGAAAGAAGGGGAATGGCGCAAACAATCAAAGGATTAAAAAGGGAAAATGGAGATATGGTGGAAACAAATGAGGAGATTTTAAAAGCAGTAAAGGATTATTATGAGAAGTTATTTAAAGCAGAGGGAATAAATGATTTAGAAAAACAGAAATTACTGAAGCAAATAAAGGCAAAATTAGGGGCAGAGGATAAAAAAAAGAGTGAGTAGGAGATAAGAGAGGAAGAAATAAAGAGCGATAAGTGAACTGAATAAAGGGAAAAGCCCAGGCATTGATGGTTTAGGTAATGAATTCTACAAAACATTTAAGTATTTTTTAACAGGTATTTTAAAAGAAGTATATGAAGAGATCTTTAAGAAAGAGGAAATGAATCAGAGAATGGGGATGGGATTAATAAAGTTGATATATAAAAGGAAAGGAGAAAAAGTAGATGTAAAAAATTATAGACCAATTAAAATGCTGAATACAGATCTGAAAATTTTAACAAGTCTTAGCCAACAGACTGAAAGAGGTAATGCCAACCATAATTGAAACAAATCAAGTGTACAGAGTTAAAGGCAAAGATATAGCGGACACAACGATAAGTATAATAGATAGAATAAGGTATATGAAAGACAAAAACAAAAAAGTATATGTTATTAGTTTGGATTTCGAAAAAGCGTTTGACAGAGTGGAACATGAATATTTATTTGAAATTTTAAGAGGGTATGGGTTTGGGGAAAATTTTGTGGTTTATGATTTTATATAGGGGAGCAATAACAAGAATAAAATGTAATGTTTTTTTAACGGAAAGTTTCAAAATTACTAGGTCAATAAGACAAGGATGTCCATTATCAGAGCTTTTATTTATTTATTTATTTAGTCATTTAGCAGACGCTTTTGTCCAAAGCGACTTACAAATGAGGGCAATAGAAGCAATCAAAACCAACAAAAGAGCAACAACATGCAAGTGCTATGACAAGTCTTGGTTAGCCTAACGCAGTACACGTAACAAGGTATTTTTTTTTTTTTAAAAGAAAACAAGTAGATAGAATATAGAAAAACGAAATCTAGTTTTTTTTTTTCTTTAAGAAACAAGTAGATAGAATAGAAAAAAGACAGCTAGTGTTAGTTTTTCAAGAAAAGCTAGCAGTTACAGAATAAATATGCAGTTGATAGAGGGTCAAGTGTGTGTTTTTTTTTTTAAATAAAAAGAAGACAGATAGATAAAATAGAATTAGAATAGAGAGTGTTAGAGTTAGAGGGTCAAATAAAGATGGAAGAGATGTGTTTTTAGCCGTTTCTTGAAGATGGCTAAGGATTCAGCTGCTCAGATTGAGTTGGGCAGGTCATTCCACCAGGTGAGAACAATAAATGAAAAAGTCAGTGAAATTGATTTTGTGCCTATTTGGGATGGCACAATAATGCGTTGTTCACTTGCAGAACGTAAGCTTCTAGAGCAGGGGTCTCCAACCCTTCTCCTGGAGAGCTACCATCCTGAAGATTTCAGCTCCAACCCCAATCAAACACACCTGAACCAGCTAATCAAGGTGTTCAGGACTACTTGATAATTACAGACAGGTGTGTTGCAGCAGGGTTGGAACTGAAGTCTGCAGGACGGTAGCTCTCCAGGAGCAGGGTTAGAGATCCCTGTTCTAGAGGGCACATAGGTCTGAAGTACTGAATTTAGGTAAAGAGGTGCAGAGCCAGAGGTGGTTTTGAAGGCAAACATTAATGCCTTGAATTTTATGCGAGCAGCTATTGGTAGCCAGTGCAAATTGATGAACAGAGGTGTGACATGAGTTCTTTTTGGCTCATTAAAGATTAACTTTGCAGCGGCATTTTGGATTAATTGTAGAGGTTTGATGGAATTGGCTGGAAGACCTGCCAAGAGAACATTGCAATAGTCAAGTCTGGACAGAACAAGAGCTTGAACAAGGAGTTGTTGCATGTTCCGAAAGAAAGGGCCTGATCTTCCTAATATTGTATAAAGCAAATCTGCCGGACTGGCAGTTTTAGCAATGTGGTCTGAGAAATTCAGCTTATCAATCACAACTCCAAGGTTTCTGGCAGTTTTTGAAGAAATTATGTAGATGAGCCTAACTGGAAGGTGAAATTGTGATAAAGTGATGGGTTTGCTGAAACAACAAGTAGTTCTGTCTTAGCTAGGTTGAGTTGAAGGTGATGGTCATTCATCCAGCAAGAAATGTCTGTTAGACATGCTGAGATGCGAGTAGCTATCGTCGGATCATCAGGATGGAATGAGAGGTAGAGTTGAGTGTCATCAGCATAGCAGTGATATGAAAAGCCATGTTTCTGAATGACAGAACCTAATGATGCCATGTAGATAGAGAAGAGAAGTGGGCCAAGAACTGAGTCCTGAGGCACCCCAGTAGCTAGATGTTGCGACTTGTATACCTCACCTCTCCAAGATACCTTGAAGTTTTCTGAGAGGTAAGACTCAAACCACTGGAGTACGGTACTGAGAGCAAGGCAGTTTCGGTCGAATGTCCACTTCTGAAGCCAGACTGGTTGCTGTCCAGGAGGTTATTCTGTGTTAGAAAGGCAGAGACTTGGTTGAACACAACTCGTTCAAGTGTTTTTGCAATGAAAGGTAGAAGGAAAACCGGTCTATAGTTCCCTAAAAGAGTTGGGTTAAGAGTGGGTTTCTTAAGAAGTGGGGTTATACGAGCCTGTTTAAATGCTGAGGGAAAAACTCCAGTGTGAAGGGATGTGTTAACGATGTGAGTGAGTGCAGGTACAACCACAGGAGAAATGGCTTGAAGGAGATGAGATGGAATAGGATCAAGCGGACAAGTAGTAGGATGACTGGAAAGGATGCGTTTAGAGACTTCTGCCTCAGACAGTGGAGAGAAGGATGTGAACGAATGTATGTTTGCTGGTAAGATGCGTTTGACAGTTTGTGGTGTGGAGAATTGTGCAGTGAGGTTTGTAATTTTATTAATGAAGAATGTGGCAAAGTCGTCAGCTGTTAGAGTTGATGAAGGAGGGTAGGAGGAGGACAAAGGAGGGAGGAAAATGTTTTAAAGAGCATGCGAGAGTTAGGTGAATTGTTAATTTTGTCGTGATAGTATGTCCTTTTAGCAATGGAGATATTATCAGAGAAGTCAGAGAGGAGTGATCGATATAAATTAAGGTCAGTAGGATTTTGTGATTTGCGCCATACCCTTTCTGCAGCCCTGAGCTTAGAACGATTTTCGCGGAGAACGTCATAGCCAAGGGGCAGAAGGGGTGGTACGGGCTGGCCTGGAAGATAAGGGGCAGAAAGTATTTAAACAAGACATCAGAGTGGAACAGAAAGTATCAGTAGCACCGTTAGCATCAAGAGATGATAACTGTTTAGGGGGAGGAAGCGAAGATGAAACCATAGCAGATAGCCGGGAGGGTGAGAGTGAGCGTAAGTTAAATCGAAAAGTGACATGTGGAGGGGTATGTTTTGTTTGAGGAATCATGTTGAGGTTAAGAGTGAGGAGGAAGTGATACGAGGTGTGCAGTGGAGTAACTAGCACGTTCAGTGGAGCAGTGTCGTGTGTAAATAAGGTCCAGTTGCTTGCCTGATTTGGGATTATCTGTAGTTAACACTCTCAAGAGGCAAGTAGAGTGTGGAAGTCTGCAGCCTGAGGTTTATCTAGGTGGATGTTGAAGTCTCCAAGTATAACTAAGGGAGTACGATCCTCAGGAAAGGTTGAGAGCAACACATCTAATTCTTCCACAAAGTTACCTAGTGGTCCTGGAGGTCGATAAACAACTACAACATGATTTTTTAGAGGGTAGGTAATAGTAACCGAATGTGATTCAAAGAGCTGTTGATACTCAGGGATGGTAAAGGAGCAAATTCCCAATTATTAGAGATGAGCAGACCAGTACCTCCACCTCTTCCAGTCAAACGGGGGGGTATGGGAAAAGGAGAAGTTATTGGAGAGTGCAGCAGGTGTAGCATTGTCCTCTGGTTTGATCCAGGTCTCTGTCAGGGCCATGAGGTTTAGTCTTGAATGACTATTAATGGAAGTAATGAAATCAGCTTTGTTGAAAGCAGACTGACAATTGCAGAGACCAATAGAAAAAGAAAGTAGTGTATTAGCAGACATGGGCAAAGGGCGCAGGTTGTTAGGATTGCGTGGCCTACAGTGCGTGATGTGTGGTTTGCGATTGGTAGTGATAGTAGTGATCTGAAAACACATAGTAAGAATTGGTTATAAAAACTAAAACTTAAACAAGTGAAGCCAGGTGTAGAAAAGAGGATAAATCTGAAGCGATACTTGTATCCCTTGCCGGTGTCCCTGTCCGGTGGAGTCGCACGGTAGAGTCAATGTTATTACACTCTTCGGTCTTCACACTAGGAGGGCTTCACATGATGACAGCTGCGACCGCTGCCGCGGTATAATAACCTTTTTTATACCCGTCTCACAAATCACTAATTGAATTCAGCTGGACACACTTTCCTGTTATCACACCAAATGGCCAAGCAAGCGCAGACACTGACAAGACACGTGATACAGTACGAGACCAAATGCGATTTCAGCAAGTCTCTACACAGTAAACAAAACTGTTTATTTTCATTAGTTGCAGAACCATTGGGATTAGCTATTAAAATAGATGAAGACATAAGAGGGATAAACATTGAAGGAAGTGGGGGAAATGAAAAAATATTTCAATACGCGGATGTTACAACAATAATAGTTAAGGATATAGAGAGTGTTAAAAAAGTAATGGTAGTACAGATGTTTTGTAGAGGATCAGGAGGCAAGATAAATGAAGAGAAAACGATACATATGAGAGTTGGATGAGTGATTGGTTTAACGGATTCTTTTCATTTTAAAGAAACCAAAGAAATAAAGATTTTAGGTGTTTTAATTGGAAAAGACGAAAATAATGTTAAAGAAATAATGTGGGAAGAAATAGTAGGATGAATTGAAAGGTTACATTTTTGGAAATTGAGGACTTTAAGTTTAAAAGGGAAGATTTTAATTGTAAATGTGTTAATGGTGTCAAAGTTGTGGTATGTTTTGTATGTGACTGCTATGCCAATGTGGGTGGAAAAAAAGGCTGAAAAAATGTTTTTTAGATTTTTTTATGGAATGGTAAACCCCCAAGAATTGCATATACAGTGGCATGCAAAAGTTTGGGAACCCCTTGCAGAATCTGTGAAAATGTGAATAGTTTTAACAAAATAAGAGAGATCATACAAAATGCATGCATTTTAACATTATTTTTTAACACAACTATTAAAAAAGGTTCAAACATTCACTGATGCTCCAGAAGGAAACACGATGCATTAAGAGCCGGGGGGGTGAAAACTTTTTGAATTTGAAGATCAAGGTAAATTGTACTCAATTTGTCTTCCGGGAAACATGCAAGTATCTTCTGTTGCTTCCGAAGGGCAGTAATAAATGGAAAAATATATATATTTCAACAAAAGAAAAAAGTTGGAAATCTTCATCCTGTTCAAAAGTTTTCAACAGCCAGCTCTTAATGCATCGTGTTTCCTTCTGGAACATCAGTGAATGTTTGAACCTTTTTTAATAGTTGTGTTTGAGTCCATCAATTGTCCTCAGTGTGAAAAGATGGATCTCAAAATCATACAGTCACTGCTGGAAAGGGTTCAAATATGCAAAAATGCTGGAAAACTGCAGAATCTACAGAATGTGGAGGATTTGTCTGAAGAACAGTGCTCAGTTCAACTGTTCAGAACAAACAAGGGACTCATGAACAAACAACACAAAACAAAAGAACAGTCGTGGATCATCCAGGTAACCTCACACAGTATTAAGAACCAAGGGTTCCCAAACTTTTGAAGGGGTTATTTGAATAATTTCAGCTATTTTTTGTCTTGTGGACTATATGTAAACATATTTTATGTAAAATATCTTACTCAGGACAGTACTAAATAAAAAATAACATGCATTTTGTATGATCTCTCTTATTTTGTTAAAATTATTCACATTTTCACAGATTCTACAAGGGGTTCCCAAACTTTTGCATGCCACTGTAGATGATGATAGAGCTTGGAATTTTTTATTAGGCACAAAGCGATTTTTAAGGACATTATATTGACAAAAATAGGAATGGAGCTAAGTGAAACATGTAAAGTGTGCAATGCTGAAGATGAAAGTTTTTTTACACTTGTTTTTAAATTGCAGAGAATTGGAAGATTTTAATTAAATTTGTAGGAGATTGATTGAGATGCTAAGAGGGGAACAAAAAGAGGAAAATATACAACCCAAAATCAGAAAAAGTTGGGACAGTATGGAAAACGCAAATAAAAAAAGTTTTTACTTTTACTAATTTGACAAATTACTTTGGCTTGCAGACGATATGAACACAAAATATTTCATGTTTTGTCTGGTCAACTTCATGTCATTTGTAAATATACATCCTTTCCTGTCATTCAGACCTGCAACACATTCCAAAAAAAGTTGGGACAGGAGCAATTTAGGGCTAGTAATGAGGTAAATTGGTTAAATAATGATGTGATTTGAAACAGTTGATGTCAACAGGTGATTGTAATTATGATTTGGTAAAAAGCAGCATCCAAGAAAGGTCTAGTCCTTTAGGAGCAAAGATGGGCCGAGGATCGCCAGTTTGCCAACAAATACGTGAGAAAATTATTGAAATGTTTAAAAACAATGTTCCTCAAAGAAAGATAGGAAGAGATTTGGATATTTCACCTGCAACAGTGCATAACAATTAAAAGATTCAAGGAATCTGGAGGAATTTCAGTGCGTAAAGGACAAGGGCGCAAGCCTAAGCTGAACAAACGTGATCTCTGATCCCTCAGGCGGCCCTGCATCAAGAATCGTCATTCATCTATAAGCGATATCACCACATGGGCTCAGGACCACTTTGGCAAACCTTTGTCAAGTACCACAATACGTAGTTACATCCACAATTGCCAGTTAAAACTGTACTGTGCCAAAAGGAAGCCCTATGTTAACAGTGTCCAGAAGCGCCGTCGACTTTTCTGGGCTCGGAGGCATCTGGGATGGACCATCACACAGTGGAAACGTGTACTGTGGTCAGATGAATCAGTATTTCAGGTATTTTTTGGGAGGAATGGACGCCGTGTGCTCCGGACCAAAGAAGAAAAGGATCATCCAGACTGTTACCAGCAACAAGTCCAAAAGCCAGGGTCTGTCATGGTATGGGGTTGTGTCAGTGCCCTTGGCAAAAGTAACTTGCACTTCTGTGATGGCACCATTAATGCTGAAAAGTACATAGAGATTTTGGAGCACAATATGCTGCCTTCAAGAAGACATTTTTTTCCAGGGACGTCCATGCATATTTCAACAAGACAATGCAAAACCACATTCTGCACACATTACAAAGTCCTGGCTGCGGAGGAAGAGGGTACGGGTACTTGACTGGCCTGCCTGCAGTCCCGACCTGTCTCCAATAGAGAATGTGTGGCGCATTTTGAAGCGCAAAATGCAACAACGAAGACCCCGTACTGTTGCCCACCTTAAGACTTGTTTGCAGGAAGAATGATACAAAATTACACCTGAAACACTTCATCACTTGGTGTCTTCAGTCCCTAAACATCTTTTAAGTGTTGTGAAAAGGAATGGCAACATTACAAAGTGGTAAATGCTTTACTGTCCCAACTTTTTTTTGGAATGTGTTGCAGGTCTGAATGACAGGAAAGGATGTATATTTACAAATGACATGAAGTTGACCAGACAAAACATGAAATATATTGTGTTCATATTGTCTGCAATGAAATACAAGTCAAAGTAAATTTAGAAATCACTACTTTCTTTTTTTATTTGCGTTTTCCATACTGTCCCAACTTTTTCTGATTTGGGGTTGTAGAATGGAACAGAGTGGTCTTGTTGGGTATAGAAGAAAAGTGTAAAAACAAAAGAATGATTAATTTGATTGTGATGCTAATGAAAAGTGCAATATGGGAGAGAAGAGTGGAGGCAAAAAAACAAGGAAATGTAATGGATGTATGGAATGTTTTTAAAAGGAAGTTTGAGAAATATGTGGAATATTTAGACTTATGTTAAGCAAGAAAACAAAATTCATGACTTTTACAAAGTTTTTACTTCAGATGTGTACAACATTTGTAATGAGTTTAATTTAGGAATGCCAGAAAGAGAATGATTTAAATGTTGGTTTACATATCTTTTTCACTCAATGTCTTTCATTTCTTTGGAGATAATCTGAAAATACCAAATGTATAGAGAGAGACTGTTTTTACTGGATGTACTTTCAAGGAAATGATGAACTGTACCTTTTCTATGTTTTTCTGATGATGTTTTCCAATTAAAAAAAAGGAAAGGGGCCACTTCGCGAGGGACTGTAATGCGGTGAGGTGCCCGGACTGCAGGCTCGTGCTGAAAAAGTGTGAGTGCTGGTTCGGAGACCAACAACAGGAGGAAGAGCAGGGGAGCGGGCAGATGCATGAGGGAGACAGTGAAGAGGAGCAACGCGAGAACACGGGAGGAACACAAAAAGAGGATATTGCGAGCACGGACATTGAAGATGAAAGTGAAAGGACTGGATTAACGCAGGACAGTGAGGAAACGGGGTCACTGATGTAAATAACTGAGGCTTTACAAACTGAACTGGAAAAGACAGAGGAGCAGGAGCGGGTCAGCGAGGAAGGGAGAATGGACAAAGACAGTGAATACATCGGCGACGAAGGTGGCACTACGGGAATATCAAGTAAAAGAAGACAAATTAAGGTAACACCAAATTTAGAGAAAGCCATAAGAAAAGTTTTAAAACAGGGATGTGAGGAGAAACAGGACATTGGGGATACTGTAAAGGAAGGGGAGGGCATGGACTGACAAAATGGGGATTTTATGGCTTTTATTTTATTTCATGGTGCTGAAACTTGTGACTTTTAATGCTCGAGGATTAATGAATGGTTTGAAATTTGAAAAAGTGAAGGAATTATGTAGAAATGAAGATGTGATTTTATTGCAAGAGACAAACTGGAAAGAGAATGTTATGGAGGATTTTAAAAAAAGATGGGAAGGGGAATTACTTTTCAATAACGAAGAGGAAAAAATGGGTGGAGGAGTGGCGGTTTTAATAAGAAAAGACAGAGGTATCAAGACAAAACATATATAATGATAAAAAAGGAAAATGTATAGTGGTAGAAATTGAAATGGAAGACGACAAATTTATTTTAGTGAACGTGCACGTTCCTAATGAAGAAAAATTTTTTGGGGAAGGTGGTGATCGCAGGGGATTTTAACACCGTTCTTAGTAAAATGGATATGGCAAACAGGATGGTTTTTAAATCGGATGGGGGGAGAAAAGAACTAAGGTCATTAATGGAAGAGAAAAATATGATTGATGTGTGGCGGGAAAGAAATGGAAAAAAGAAGGAATTTTCAAGAAGATTTTCAAGGTGGGGAATTTTATGTGCCAAACCAGAATAGACAATTTTTAAGTACCAGAAATCTTGAATGTATTATTGATGGAATAATTTACAAAGAAACAACCTTAAGCAATCACAAAATGGTCTTAATGACGGTGGACTTTAAAAGAGAAATAAAGGGACCTGGGGTGTGGATTTTAAACACTGAGGTTTTAAAGAATGAAAGTTTTAAAAAAGATTGAAATATATTAGATGAGAGAAAAAAAGACCTGATGTATATGGAAGACAAAAGGAGGAGTAAAATGTAAAGCATGAGATTAAGAAATATTCAATAAACTACTGTCATTTGTTACAAAAGGTTAAAAGAACTAAGGAGAAAGAACTAAGGAGAACGCTAAAAGAGGAGTTAAATAAAAATGAAGTAAATGTGCAAAAAGTAATCAAAATGGAAAACTATTTGGGAAAAATAGAAGAAGAGAAATGTAAGGGGGCAATGTTAAGAAGCCAAGCAAAATACACGGAAGGAGAAAAATGCAACAGATTATTTTTTCATCTTGAGAAAAGCAGGGGGAGAGCGGAAATAATTGAAGAACTTAAAAGTAGGGATGTGCAGGTGGTTTCAGATACAGAGGGGATTTTAAAAGAAGTGAAATCATTTTATGAGGAACTTTTTAAGTCAGAGGGAGGAGATGAGGATAAAAGGAACATTTTGTCGAAACGGATAACGAGGAAAGTTTGTGAGGAGGATAAAAAGGATTGTGAAAGGGAAATAACAACAGAAGAGATCATACAAGCCATAAATCAATTAAGAGTGAGGAAAAGCCTACACTCAAGGAGTAGATGTATTGGAAGTGAGTTTTACAAAGTTTTTAAAGAAAAAGTGTGAAATTTATGAAGTTAAAAAAAAGAAAGAGTAAACCCAAGAATGGGGCTAGGATTAATGAAAATAATATACAAGAGAAAAGGAGACAAAACTGAGCTGAAGTATTTTAGACCCATTACAATGCTAAACACTGA
>JALXFT010002922.1:0-43310 GCA_023376895.1 Aspiorhynchus laticeps | reverse complement strand
AAAACCGAAACAGCACAAACGAAAATTTTTACAGCACAAACCAGCACAAACGGAGCACAAACGATTGAGCATAGTTTGACAACGTTTTGTGTTAGGTGGGGGGCCAACTTCACGCAGGTGTTAAACAGTACATGAGCGACTATGGACTTTGCGATGCATGGCGTTCTTTCCACACCAACAGTAGGGAATTTACTTTCTTCTCACATGTCCATCACTCTTACTCTCGTCTGGATTATTTCCTAGTCAGCAGCTCACTGCTGAGTGACATTTCAGACACAGAGATACACCCTATAGCTGTCAGCGATCATGCTGCTGTTTCTTTAACTCTAGTAAATAAGAAGGCCACTCCACCAAGTAATAACTGGAGATTCAATACATCATTGCTTAAAGACGACGATTTTATTAAATATTTTAAAGAAGAGTGGGCTTTATATTTAGACTATAATGACCTGCCTGGAACATCAGCATCTGTTCTCTGGGAAGCAGGCAAAGCTGTGATGAGAGGTAGAATAATCTCATTCTCATCGCATAAAAAGAAAAGAGAAAATAAATGTATTCAGGAATTAGAAGAAACCATAAAAACTTTAGAAGAATCTTACGTATCCTCCCAGGAACAGGAAATGCTGAAAAAAATATGTAAAGCAAAACTAGAATTAAATGAAATTATTAATAAAAAAACTAAATTCTTAGCACAAAGACTTCGCTGGCAAGAATTTGAATATGGTAACAAATCAGGTCAATTCCTAGCAAACCAGTTAAAAATAAATAAAGAAAAAACAACTATATGTGCTGTTAAAGATTTAACTGGGGATACAGTATATGACCCTGAAAGAATAAACAACATTTTCAGAGATTTTTACGAATCTTTATATTCTACACAGATAAACCCATCTAAAGACGAAATTGACCAATTTTTTGACAATATAACTCTTCCGAAATTATCAGACAATCAAGCGATGGCATTGGATTCTCCACTGACATCAGATGAACTTCAGGAAGCTTTGAACAGTATGCCCAATAAAAAGGTTCCAGGTCCGGATGGCTTTCCAGCAGAATTCTATAAAGAATTCTGGGCTATTCTGGCACCAACATTCTACAGAATGTTGCAGGAAACCAAAGAAAATGGCAGACTTCCACCAAATATGAATTCTGCCAACATTAGTCTCTTACTAAAACCAGGCAAAGACCCTGTATTGCCTACTAGCTATCGTCCAATATCCCTTATTAATGTGGACACTAAAATAATCTGCAAAGCTATCTCAAAAAGAATAGAGAAGATAACCCCTCTCATAATTCATTCCGACCAAACTGGTTTCATAAAAGGGAGGCACTCCTCAACAAATACACGTAGGTTACTTAACTTGATAGACTATTCATGCAATAGAAACCTTCAAAATACAATATTGTCTCTAGATGCAGAAAAAGCTTTTGATAGGGTTAACTGGAATTTTCTATTTGCAACTTTACACAAATTTGGTTTTGGAAACTCTTTCATAAACTGGTTAAAAATATTATATAACTCTTCAACAGCATGTGTCAGGACAAATGACCAAACGTCCTCTAGCTTCTATCTTAAGAGGGGCACCAGGCAGGGATGCCCCCTCTCCCCCTAACTGTTTGCAATTTTTATTGAACCACTAGCAGCAGTCATTAGACAGGCAACAGTGATTAAAGGCATTAAATGCAAGAATGTAGAGCATAAAGTTAGTCTTTACGCAGATGATGTGTTACTTTTTCTTGAGCATTCACAAACCACTCTCTCTGAGGTAATTACATTAATAAACTCTTTCTCAAGAGTCTCAGATTATTCAATAAACTGGTTAAAATCAACAGTTCTTCCAATTAATTGCTCCTTCCAGAATTCTTCCACTCCACTGGAATCTGGAAATATTAAATATTTAGGTATTAATGTTTCTCCTAAACTGGCAGATTTGATTAAATTAAACCACATCCCACTTTTAAAGAAGGTAGAAGATGATCTAACCAGATGGAGGTCTCTACCCATATCACTCATGGGAAGAGTCGCCTCAATAAAAATGATGGTTTTGCCAAGAATTAATTATTTATTTGCAATGATCCCGAGCAAACCACCACCTGATTGGTTTAGATCTTTGGACTCCTCCATCTCTAAATTCCTTTGGAAAGGTAAACCCCCGCGTATTAGCTTAAAAACGCTGCAAAAGACCAAGGATAAAGGAGGACTAGATCTACCTAACTTTTACCACTATTTCTTAGCCAATAGGCTTCAACACATTTCAGGGTGGTTAAAACACACCCTCTTAGATGAGCCTTGGCTAGATGTAGAACAGGCATTATGCAATAATATAGAGATTTCGGATCTGCCATTCATTAGCTCGATCAGTAAACGACACGTATGCTTTAAAAGCATCAGTATCAGCTCTTCTCTGACAGCATGGTGGGAGTTTCTAAAAATGACGGAGTCTTCACTAATCCCATGCAAACGTACCCCCATCTGGAACAATCCTGACATATTGCTAAACAACAATATGATAAACTTCACAGATTGGAGTTGTAAAGGTATTAAATACCTGGAACATATATTCGAAGGGACAGACTTTATTCCCTTTGACAAATTAATTAAACAATATGGGATTAATAAGAACAGATTTTTAGAATATCAACAAATTAAATCTATTGTAAAAGGGAAATTTAAGTCTAATCATATCAATTTACAAATACCACCAAGTGTGGCAGATTTTCTTAATCTCAAAACCCCCAAATTAATGTCTAAAATATACAGGGCACTTTCCAAAATAGATGAATCAGTATCACTTCCTATTGCAAAATGGGAAGCAGATCTATCAGTAAGATGGGACCATAATTTCTGGTCTCAGATATGTTTAAAAACCTTTGAACTGATTAGAAATCCTGGTTTACAATTAATACAATACAAAATTCTGCATAGAGTGCACTACACAGGTCATCGGATGTTCAGGATGGGTTTTACAGCTTCTAACAACTGCTCACACTGCAAAGGCAATACACCTGACAATTACATCCACGCTCTATGGTTCTGTCCACCTGTTCAGAGGTACTGGTACAGGATTTGTGAAGACTTATCAAAGTGTCTTAAATGCTCTATTCCAGCTTCTCCTTTAGTCTGCTTGTTGGGCGACCTAGATGGTGTCACTACAGAAGATAACACAATCCACATGGCTTTCACTGCCCTATGCATTGCTAAGAAGACTGTCCTCATGAACTGGAAAAATAAAAATAATCTTAATATCAACCAATATAGAGATTATTTGTGGGATTATATTAGCCTTGAAACAGCTTCTACTGACACATTAGATCAATCTCTCTGGGCTCCTTTGATCAGCTCCATCACCTAGTGTGGGTGGGGGTCCCGAATCTGTCCGGCTGTGGTTTTTGTTGTTGGCGTGGGGTGGCAATATGGGCCTGGGGCATCTGGGGGTTCCCTGGGGGTGGGTTTCTTGGGGGGTTCGGCGCTGGGGCTGCGGCCTTGGCCTGGATGGGGTGTTGGTGACTCTTGGATGCTGTTTCTCTGGCGGCGGCATGCGGCGCTGCTGGGGATGCCTGTGCCGGCGGACGTAGGTTGCCAGCCTGGCGGCCGCACTGTTCCGGGGTTGGTCCGGGGGAGGGGTTTGGGGATCTGGGGGCGCTCTGACTCCAGGTTGGGGTTACGGCTGGGCCTGGGGGGCTTGGGTCCTGGTTGGTGTGCCGCCGGGAGCATGGGTTGGTGCATGCGCTTGGGCCCGGCTCTGGTGTGGGGGTCTTCGATGCATCGGTGCCTCCGCAGGGGGGGGGGGGGGTCAAATAGAGGCGGGGTTAACGGGCTTTACCTGGGTGTCTTATTGTCTTATGTAGTTTGGGAACTGACTGGATGATGGGGTGGGGTAGTTTTTCCTCTGCTGTGGGGTCTGGTGGGCCGCCCCGGGCTGCCATGGGCCCTGGTCTGGATGGGCCTGGGCCCCCCGCCCTGGGCAGATTTGGGGTAACGGGGGTGCCTATGGGGGTCAGCGGGGGAGCTGGCTCCAGAGGGGGGGGTATTTTGCCCCCTCTGATGCTTTCCTCCCCATCCCTAAGGCTTCACTTCTCCCGCTCCATCACACCAACACATAGGTAGGGTTTTGAGGTGCGGGTGCGTCGCTGGGATGCGGGGGAGGTGGTACTCCTCTGTCTCCTCGTGGCCGCCTGCATCTCAATTACACATTACAGCTTAGACATTCTCATTACTTACTGTCACATGACACATACATATAGGGCCTTGGGGGTGGGCACACTGAATGGCATCCGGAGGGCGGTCCGTTCATTCAGCCTTCCCTCTGGTGCCAGTGCCCACTTCTCAATTTTAAGTTGCACATAGACATTGAGGGCTCTAGGGAGGGGACGAGCTGACACAAGCTTGTGGAGGGTGCCCCTCCCCTGTTTTAAAGCACCCCTGTTTTAAAGCACCTTAGAACAACATACACCAACACTACATCTGAGCGGGTGGGGTGAAGCATGGGGTCTTTTTTTTATTATTATTTTTTTTTTTTTTCTCACACCCCTGTTCTCTGTTCTCTGTCTGGGGCCGGGGGCTGTGAGGATGAGCTGGCCGCCCGGTCGGGGTCTGGGCTGTTGATTTTCTCTGCTGCTGCGGGGACCGGGGTGGTCTTCCTGTCCCCACGCCGGAGCGAAGGGGTTCAGCTCCGGGATCGGGCGCTGGCTACCCCTCTGGGGGTGGTGGTGCCTGGACCTAGGAGTATAGAGTGCATATGGGGAGTGTGAGTGTGGGTACCTTGTCCATTTTTATGTGTCTACATGTGGGGCGAGAGTGTGAATATTCGTTTGCGTGCATGAGGGTGGGAACATATGCTTGTGTATATGTGTGCTTGTCGTCTACGTCTATGTGTCAGGTCGGGCCTTAGACTCCACCTCACTCATCATCTTAGTCGACCCCCACCCCACCACCATGCCCTGCCGGTGGAGGATGCCGCCGGTGCGTTGGTGATTTCTCGCGCCGGGGCAGGATGCTCGGGCGAGCGCCGGCCCACTCTCGGCGGTCGATTGGCGGGGCCTGGCCCTACTGGCCTTGCTGGGCCCCGATTGTGGGGTGGGGGGCCTTTGGGTCTCCGGGCCCAGGGCCCGGTCCGCCCTGGTGTGGTCGGCTGCCGGTGGAGCCTGCGGGCTTGCCGCCACGGCACCCTGAGGCGTCTACACTGTGGCTGTCGGAGGTCCCACCTTCGGGCTCTCCTCTGCCCTTTTCTGGGTGGAGGCCGCGGTTGTCCCTGCGGCGGTTCTCCTGGGGGTCCCGTGCCCTGGGGGGCCTCCGGATGTTTGGGGCCCGGGTCTTTTCCGTGCCTGCTTCATGCCTTGCGGGATGGGGCTGTTGTTCCCCACACACACTATTAAACATTTACATGGAGGAACCTTATGAACACAAGCGCGCTCACACACACAGGTGTACACTCAAGCATTCACATTGGTATAAAAACAGGTGCTCACAGACACACATTGTCTTGATCTACTGTTGCTTCAAAACTTATTTTGTAATATTAGTTATGTGTGCTGCTCAATAACATTTAACATTTAGAATTTATTGTGATTCATACAGATGTTGGTTGTTGCTGCAGTCTCTTTGATGTTGTGTCTTCGGTTGTTTTCTCTTTTTGTCAGCAGGTATCGAAGCAAATTGTCTTCTTTTTTTTTTTTTTTTTTTTTTTTTTTTTCTCCCTCTCTCTCTCTATCCCCCATTCTCCTTTTTTTTCTCTCTCTCTCTCTCCCCCTTCTCTGTTGACTTTCCCCACAACCTTTTTTTTTTTTTTTTTTTTTTTTTTTTCTCCTTTCTTCTTTCTCTCTCTTGTTTTCTCTGTCCCCTGGTCTTGTCTGTCACAGTGTGGTTAAGTAAAAGGGTATATAAAATTAAATTAATTAATTAATATAAAAAATAAAAAAAAGATAAAAAAAAAATAAAAAAAATAAAAAATAAATAAATAAATAAATAAATATATTTAATTTAAAAAAAAAAAAAGAAACAAGGCTGTGAATGATGATAGCATAGCCACGCATATGTACTGTCATGTGTTATCTGTGCTACTGACAGGCCAAAAAAAAAAAAAAAAAAAAAAAAGAAATGAAAAGGTGTCCATTTATTAATTGTCAGATAAAATGCAGCACATTTCTTTGTAAAATTGAAATGTCAAACAACAAAACAAAATTTTAAAACAAACCCCAATTAATCAAATTAATTACACAAATTAAATAAATCTCATATAAACAAACTAAGGCTTTGTCTGTGCTCTTTTTCAATTTAAAATTAGAGGCAACCACTGTATTTTAAACACAACACAATCCAAACAAAGAGACTGCATACAGGTACATCTCATGTAATCATGTCATGTACACCCCATTGTTGTGGTTTCAAAGAACAAGATATACCCAGAATTTATACTGTATGGATGGTCATTTATTGAAACTCAAATGTAAATATTTTGAGATACTGATTTTTGACTTTCATTAGCTGTAAGCTCTAATCATCAAAATTAAAACAAAAAAACTTTTGAAGTGTTTTACTTTACATGTAATGAATCTAAAATATTTGAAAGTTTCAGTTTTTTAAATAAGTTACTAGAAAAAAATGAACTTTTTCACCATATTCTAATTTTCTGAAATGTACCTGTACATCCAGCATGAGCAGTTTTTCATCTAAATTGGATTGTATAATTTCGAAATTTGAAGCAAAAACAAAATGGTCTGACTTTAGTTTTGTGAATCTATTCTACATAAACCATCTGTACTAAACAAAACCGCACAGGCTGAATTAATACAGATTCACTCTCTGCCAGCGGGTGGCGCTTGAACATCAATTAAACATTGTTTCCTTGGTTTCCGCTGTAAACAAAGCAGCGCTGCGGTTATGAACACTGATATGCATTACACGGAGGCAAGATGAAAAGAAAATACCATCTAAACTTTTTTTAAGACAGCCGGTTTCCCTCAGAGATACATTCATATAAACTCCTATACCAAATGACTCGTTTTTTACGAGTCTCACGAGTCACGAGTCCAAGTCAAGTCTCGAGTCAGCTGTTCACGAATCCAAGTCAAGTCTCGAGTCTTTATTTATGTGACTTAAGTGCGACTCGAGTCCAAGTCTCTGACTCGAGTTTCCATCTCTGCTGGGTAGCATCCTTATCCTTTTTGAGAAGTGAAATAGATGCTTGCGAAAAAGTTGGAGGCAGGGAACCTGCTTGCAAAGATTCTTTAAATATTTCAAAAAGAATTGGTACAAGTTTCTTCTTAAATTTCTTATAAAAGTCAATCAGATAGCCATCAAGGCCAGGGGACTTACCCCTCTTCATTGCCATAATGGCCCTACTAATTTCTTCAATATCAAGGTCATGTTCTAAATCTTCCATCTTATCAGACTCTAAAGTAGGAATATCTAAATTATTTAAGAAATGTTCCATATCCATTGGATCTGAAGGGAATTCAGAAGTATATGATGAAGAGTAAAAAATGTTGAAAATATTATTATAAATATATATTACTAAATATTATTAATTTCTTTTGGGTTATTAACTAAAGTTTGATTAGAGTCCACGGAGAGGGAGGTGGTTTGATGAGCCGACTTGATTTGTCACCATATTCATAGTAGAGACCACGTGTCCTCATTATTAATTGTTCTGCATGAGTAGTGGATAAAAAAATGTAACTTTGGTTGCAAGTCAACTCTTTTTTTTACGTAAATCAGCTGTAGGCGATTCAGAATATTGTCTGTCCAGATCTAAAATGGATTGTGAGAGCGTTTGCAGTTTCTTCTTATGTTCTTTATTAACATAAGATGTATATGATATTATTTGACCCCTCAAGTAAGCCTTTAAAGTCTCCCAGAGTAATGAAATGTCCGTTTTATTTGACTCCAGAAAACTATCTATTATAATCTATATTGGTCGATACAAAGTTACAGAATTTATCATTAGATAACAATAATGGATTAAATGTCCAGAGTGGTCGTTCCCTGATATTCAAAAGGAAATGCAGGTCCAGCACCACAGGCGCATGGTCTGATACAACTATGGCTGAGTAGTCAACTTTCTTAACCATTGATATAAACCCTAGCCCCTTCTTCATCTTCATGTAGTCTACCTGTTCTGTATATTCAAATGCAAAAATGTAGGCATGTTGTTTGTAAATGGCTAATCGCTTTGTAAAAAAGAAAAAGTCCTCCCCGAACTTCCCACTGCCCTGTATCTCGCTCTCTCATTGGCTGTATTTGTTTGTTTGTTTTTCAGTCAGAACTCATTTCACACAGCAGGATTGTGAATCGCCGACAGCTTCAGATATTTAGCATGCCAAATATTTCACGGGCGTCGCTGACGCATCGCCGCTCCCCTCAGATCGTGTCTTTGATAATTCACACTGCGCGATTGTCACTCGCGTGAACGAGCACCAATTTGCCTCTGATTTCGGGCATTTGTCGGTGATTTATCAAAACCTGTCGGCGAGTGAAAAATCGAGCTAAAATCATGCAGTGTGAACTTGGCATAAAGGGAAAAAAAATCCATAGAAAATGAAAACGGTATACTGGTAATTCTCTGCCAGAACATCCATTCATTTTATGGATATTTCACTCCTAAAACACAACAAATTCTCATTGAAATGCCAAATTCAAAATATGGGTAAACACGTAAAAAAATTCCAATAAAAATAAATACATCTGGAAAATGCATATAAACAGTACTTGGGCCCTATTTTTTATACAAAATTCTCTACAGTTTACTGCAAGCAAAGGTATGACAGTACTGAACATTAAATTCGTTCAAAGGACACTTAACAAAATAAACTAGAAAAATCTGTGTTTATTTAATTCAGTTGATCACAATAATATCACATACTGAAAGAGAAACCACTACACAGGCAGACATCCACACATTGATAAATGCAAATATTATGACCAGAAGAAACATGTTTACAGCAACGTTATGGCATTTAAAAAAAAACATTGTATCACTCCATCTGTACCAAACGATGCAAGCACACAAATAATACAAAGTCACAACCTTTTGCTTTGGGGAATAATTATACAGTGTCTGACTTATAGAGAAGAATATTGTAGCTCAATCTGTACAATATCATGTCAACACACAATAATACAAAGTCAACCCCTTGTGAAAAAGAAGTGTGCTTAATTGCAGTAAATGTGTACTTTTTGTGTACTTCAATTATTAAAAGTATACTTTTTAAAAAGTGCACTTTCAGATAATATATTATAATTTAAATTAAAGGCCACTTAAGTGTACTTAAAGAGAGTACACTTTAATGACAATAGGTCTTAACATACTTAAGTGCACTTTTTAAAAAATGCACTTTATAATAATGTCTAATTAAATATTACTTAAACATACATTTTACATAATTATGATTTTGTGTTTTAAATAAGTACACTTATTTTGATATATTTATCAGTATACTAAAGCACATGTAAAATAATTGATTTTAATTTCAACTTAAGTGTGTTTTTCAAAATGACATTTGTTAATATATTTTAAATGTATTTAGTCTATAATATATACTATGTGCACTTATGCACTTGAAATGTATATTTCTTCTAAACTTAAATACACTTTCTTATACAGTATACTCAGGCCCGGATTGACACAGTGTAGTGCCCTAGGGTGACCACATTTGGTTTACACTGTGACCTGTCCCAATCGCAGTTCTTTATATGCGTGCATATATTTTATATTCTCTCTGTATACATTATCTTTAACTGTTAATTTTCTATGCATATGCATCTCTTCCAGCAAAATAATATATATATATATACAAAACATGAAAAATATTTTAAAGGTCTAGTCATTATCTTAATCACTTGGTGCCTCCCTATTGGCTGGTGCCCCTGGGTACTCGCCCAATTCCGTCTATGGATAATTCGGCCCTGTTGAAATTTTCATCACCAGCTCTTGCACTATGAACTCCATGAAGTTTAATTTTCAACATAATATTTGACAAACAGTGTCATTTATGAGAGTACTGTATTTGTATGTAATAGTACTGTACTTTACATCTGTGTACAGAATACTTTCATGATGTTTTCATGAATTATAATACTTATCATTATGTTGTTCTAAGTCACTTAAACACATTTAATTGCATTAATTGCAAGCAAAAGTTTAACAGATCTAAACAATTAATTTGCATTCAAATACATTTGATTTTAATTAGACTAGGCTACACTGCACTGTAAAAGATGACTGACTTTTAGTCAGGTGAATGAGACATGAATGAGTCTAACAATAGTCTTTGGTCTAACTACACAATGAATTAGGACAACTTGAACTTGAACAGAAATGAAAAGCCTGAATTAACATGTAACCACGCACAAAGTATCTCTTTTGTTTTATGCGCATGCGCCAAAAATAAGTTAAATAAATTGAAAAATGTTTCCGAGTCGGGACGCGTGAGGGAGCTTCGCTGATCGACGTGCCAGTGGAGGATCTCATTCTGATGAGTCATTTATTTTTTACTTTATTAGTGTTACTGTGACAAACTTGTACACATTCACTTGTTGAGCTTTTCCCAAACTATAATGCCAGACTAAAATATGTCGAGTGCAACATTTTGAAATATGATAGGTAAACATTCATTGCATCTAAATGTTGTAGGACTCTCATTTTAGCTCGCATTCTCCGGTGATTTATTAAAGGGCATTGGCTAAACATGATTTTTGCTTTTTTTTTTTTATACGGCATTTGTAACTTAAGTAACGTAATTTTATTGACGTGACATACTGATACAATTCCTCACTGCTAATCATGATGTTCATTCTGTTAAGTAGTATTCATTGACGGAATGTTCAGATGAGCCAAGACTATTCAAACTCCAACTGTCAAAATTCAAATCTAAACACACTGAAGCCCATTAGACTCAATCAGACTTCCCTTCTATGAACTATTTCTATCCAATTCAAACTCATTTAAGCTTCCACTCTATCTAATTCTATTTCTAATCTATCTAAATCATGCTAGCGACATGCTAATCATGCTAGAAACATGCTAGCGACATGCTAGTCACTTGCTAGTCTTGCTTGCAACATGCTAGTAGCATGCTAATCATGCTTTAAACATGCTAGCGACATGCTAATAACTGGCTAATCATGCTAACAACATGCTAATAACATGCTAATCATGATAGTGACATGCTAGTAACATACTAATCATGCTAGTAACATGCTAATCATGCTACAAACATGCTAGCGACATGCTAGTAACATGTTAATCATGCTAGCGAAATGCTAATCATGCTAGAAACATGCTAGCGACATGCTAGTCACTTGCGAGTCATGCTAGCAACATGCTAGTCCCTTGCTAATCATGCTAGCAACATGCTAGTCACGCTACCCTAGCAACCACATAGCAACACCTTAGTGACCAGCCCGGGTACCCTAGCAACTGCATATCAACACCCTAGCAACCGACCTGGGTACCTTAGCAACCACTTAGCAACACCCTAGCAACCACCCCGGGTACCCTAGCAACCGCATAGAAACATCTAGCACCACCTAGAATACCCTAACCACTGAGGTCATATCTGTCTAATAATCTGACTCTTCTATCAAGACTTATCTATCTTCTATCTATAACTGACATTTCTAACTTAAGATCTATACTATCTATCTATAATCTGATCCACATCTACTACTTAATCTGATAATGACTCTTCTATCTATCTATATATCTATAAGACCTACTTCCAAGACTCTATTTGCCTATCTATCTGCCTCTATCTATCTAAATCTACCACTACATTACTAATCGACTTCTTCTATCTATTTCTATAATCACTCATTACTATCTATAATCTATCTATCTATCTAAATCATGCTACTACTATCTATACTATCTATAATCTACTACATCTATCCTATCTATCTATCTGACTCTATCTATCTATCTATCTATAATCTGACTCTATCTCTATCTATCTAAATCTGATCCTATCTATCTATCTATCTATAATCTGACTCTATCTATCTATCTATAATCTGACTCTATCTTAATCTGACATCTATATATCTATAATCTGACTCTATCTATCTATAATCTGACTCTATCTATCTAAATCTAGACCCTATCTATCTGACCCTACTATCTATCTATAATCTGACTCTATCTATCTATCACATACTGACTGTATCTATCTATCTATCTATCAAATCTGACCCTCTATCTATCTATCTATAATCTGACCCTATCTATCTACTATCTATCTGACTCTATCTATCTATCTATAATCTGACTCTATCTATCTTATCTATAATCTGACTCTATCTATCTATCTATCTATAATCTGACTCTATATCTATCTATAATCTGACTCTATCTATCTATCTATCTATAATCTGACCCTATCTATCTATCTATAATCTGACTCTATCTATCTACTATCTATAATCTGACTCTATCTATCTATCTATCTATAATCTGACCCTATCTATCTATCTATAATCTGACTCATCTATCTATAATCTGACTATCTATCTATCTATAATCTGACTCTATCTATCTATAATCTGACTATCTATCTATCTATCTATAATCTGACCCTATCTATCTATCTATCTATCTATATCTGACTCTATCTATCTATCTATCTATAATCTGACTCTATCTATCTATAATCTGACCCTATCTATCTATCTATCTATCTATAATCTGACTCTATCTATCTATCTATAATCTGACTCTATATCTATCTATCTATAATATGACTATCTATCTATCTATCTATAATCTGACTCTATCTATCTATAATCTGACTATCTATCTATCTATAATCTGACCCTATCTATCTATCTATCTATCTATCTATAATCTGACCCTATCTATATATCTATCTATAATCTGACTCTATCTATCTATAATCTGACTCTATCTATCTATAATCTGACTCTATCTATCTATCTATCTATAATCTGACTATCTATCTATCTATCTATCTATCTATCTATAATCTGACTCTATATCTATCTATCTATAATATGACTATCTATCTATCTATAATCTGACTCTATCTATCTATAATCTGACTATCTATCTATCTATAATCTGACCCTATCTATCTATCTATCTATAATCTGACTCTATCTATTTATCTATAATCTGACTCTATCTATTTATCTATAATCTGACTCTATCTATCTATCTATAATCTGACTCTATCTATCTATAATCTGACTCTATATATCTATCTATAATCTGACTCTATCTATCTATAATCTGACTATCTATCTATCTATAATCTGACCCTATCTATCTATCTATCTATCTATAATCTGACTCTATCTATCTATAATCTGACTATCTATCTATCTATAATCTGACCCTATCTATCTATCTATCTATCTATCTATCTATAATCTGACCCTATCTATCTATCTATCTATAATCTGACTCTATCTATTTATCTATAATCTGACTCTTATCTATTTATCTATAATCTGACTCTATCTATCTATCTATCTATAATCTGACTCTATCTATCTATAATCTGACTATCTATCTATCTATAATCTGACCCTATCTATCTATCTATAATCTGACCCTATCTATCTATCTATCTATCTATAATCTGACTCTATCTATTTATCTATAATCTGACTCTATCTATTTATCTATAATCTGACTCTATCTATCTATCTATAATCTGACTCTATCTATCTATAATCTGACTCTATCTATCTATCTATCTATAATCTGACTATCTATCTATCTATAATCTGACTCTATCTATCTATCTATAATCTGACCCTATCTATCTATCTATCTATAATCTGACCCTATCTATCTATCTATCTATCTATAATCTGACTCTATCTATCTATCTATCTATAATCTGACTCTATATCTATCTATAATATGACTCTATCTATCTATCTATAATCTGACTCTATCTATCTATAATCTGACTATCTATCTATCTATCTATAATCTGACCCTATCTATCTATCTATAATCTGACTCTATCTATCTATAATCTGACTATCTATCTATCTATAATCTGACCCTATCTATCTATCTATCTATCTATCTATCTATCTATAATCTGACCCTATCTATCTATCTATCTATAATCTGACTCTATCTATTTATCTATAATCTGACTCTATCTATCTATCTATAATCTGACTCTATCTATCTATAATCTGACTCTATATATCTATCTATAATCTGACCCTATCTATCTATCTATAATCTGACTCTATCTATCTATAATCTGACTATCTATCTATCTATAATCTGACCCTATCTATCTATCTATCTATCTATCTATAATCTGACCCTATCTATCTATCTATCTATAATCTGACTCTATCTATCTATAATCTGACTCTATCTATTTATCTATAATCTGACTCTATCTATCTATCTATAATCTGACTCTATCTATCTATAATCTGACTCTATATATCTATCTATAATCTGACCCTATCTATCTATCTATAATCTGACCCTATCTATCTATCTATCTATCTATAATCTGACCCTATCTATCTATCTATCTATAATCTGACTCTATCTATTTATCTATAATCTGACTCTATCTATTTATCTATAATCTGACTCTATCTATCTATCTATCTATAATCTGACTCTATCTATCTATAATCTGACTCTATCTATCTATCTATAATCTGACTCTATCTATCTATAATCTGACTATCTATCTATCTATAATCTGACTCTATATCTATCTATCTATAATATGACTATCTATCTATCTATAATCTGACTCTATCTATCTATAATCTGACTATCTATCTATCTATAATCTGACCCTATCTATCTATCTATCTATAATCTGACTCTATCTATTTATCTATAATCTGACTCTATCTATTATCTATAATCTGACTCTATCTATCTATCTATAATCTGACTCTATCTATCTATAATCTGACTCTATATATCTATCTATAATCTGACTCTATCTATCTATAATCTGACTATCTATCTATCTATAATCTGACCCTATCTATCTATCTATCTATCTATAATCTGACTCTATCTATCTATAATCTGACTATCTATCTATCTATAATCTGACCCTATCTATCTATCTATCTATCTATCTATCTATAATCTGACCCTATCTATCTATCTATCTATAATCTGACTCTATCTATTTATCTATAATCTGACTCTTATCTATTTATCTATAATCTGACTCTATCTATCTATCTATCTATAATCTGACTCTATCTATCTATAATCTGACTATCTATCTATCTATAATCTGACCCTATCTATCTATCTATAATCTGACCCTATCTATCTATCTATCTATCTATAATCTGACTCTATCTATCTATCTATAATCTGACTCTATCTATTTATCTATAATCTGACTCTATCTATCTATCTATAATCTGACTCTATCTATCTATAATCTGACTCTATATATCTATCTATAATCTGACCCTATCTATCTATCTATAATCTGACTCTATCTATCTATAATCTGACTATCTATCTATCTATAATCTGACCCTATCTATCTATCTATCTATCTATCTATAATCTGACCCTATCTATCTATCTATCTATCTATAATCTGACTCTATCTATTTATCTATAATCTGACTCTATCTATTTATCTATAATCTGACTCTATCTATCTATCTATAATCTGACTCTATCTATCTATAATCTGACTCTATATATCTATCTATAATCTGACCCTATCTATCTATCTATAATCTGACCCTATCTATCTATCTATCTATCTATAATCTGACCCTATCTATCTATCTATCTATAATCTGACTCTATCTATTTATCTATAATCTGACTCTATCTATTTATCTATAATCTGACTCTATCTATCTATCTATCTATAATCTGACTCTATCTATCTATAATCTGACTCTATCTATCTATCTATAATCTGACTCTATCTATCTATAATCTGACTATCTATCTATCTATAATCTGACTCTATCTATCTATCTATCTATAATCTGACCCTATCTATCTATCTATCTATCTATAATCTGACTCTATCTATCTATCTATAATCTGACCCTATCTATCTATCTATCTATAATCTGACTCTATCTATTTATCTATAATCTGACTCTATCTATCTATCTATCTATAATCTGACTCTATCTATCTATAATCTGACTCTATCTATCTATCTATAATCTGACTCTATCTATCTATAATCTGACTATCTATCTATCTATAATCTGACTCTATCTATCTATCTATCTATAATCTGACCCTATCTATCTATCTATCTATCTATAATCTGACTCTATCTATCTATCTATAATCTGACTCTATATCTATCTATCTATAATATGACTATCTATCTATCTATAATCTGACCCTATCTATCTATAATCTGACTCTATCTATCTATCTATAATCTGACTCTATATCTATCTATAATATGACTCTATCTATCTATCTATAATCTGACTCTATCTATCTATAATCTGACCCTATCTATCTATCTATCTATCTATAATCTGACTCTATCTGTCTATCTATAATCTGACTCTATATCTATCTATAATATGACTATCTATCTATAATCTGACCCTATCTATCTATCTATCTATAATCTGACTCTATCTATCTATCTATCTATAATCTGACTCTATATCTATCTATAATATGACTCTATCTATCTATCTATAATCTGACTCTATCTATCTATAATCTGACTCTATATATCTATCTATAATCTGACCCTATCTATCTATCTATCTATCTATAATCTGACCCTATCTATCTATCTATCTATCTATAATCTGACCCTATCTATCTATCTATCTATCTATAATCTGACTCTATCTATTTATCTATAATCTGACTCTATCTATTTATCTATAATCTGACTCTATCTATCTATCTATCTATAATCTGACTATCTATCTATAATCTGACTCTATCTATCTATCTATAATCTGACTCTATCTATCTATAATCTGACTATCTATCTATCTATAATCTGACTCTATCTATCTATCTATCTATCTATCTAATCTGACCCTATCTATCTATCTATCTATAATCTGACTCTATCTATCTATCTATAATCTGACTCTATATCTATCTATCTATAATATGACTATCTATCTATCTATCTATAATCTGACCCTATCTATCTATCTATCTATAATCTGACTCTATCTATCTATCTATAATCTGACTCTATATCTATCTATAATATGACTCTATCTATCTATCTATCTATAATCTGACTCTATCTATCTATAATCTGACTCTATCTATCTATAATCTGACTATCTATCTATCTATCTATAATCTGACCCTATCTATCTATCTATCTATAATCTGACCCTATCTATCTATCTATAATCTGACTCTATCTATCTATAATCTGACTCTATCTATCTATAATCTGACTCTATCTATCTATCTATCTATAATCTGACCCTATCTATCTATCTATCTATCTATAATCTGACTCTATCTATCTATCTATAATCTGACTCTATATCTATCTATCTATAATATGACTATCTATCTATCTATCTATCTATCTATAATCTGACCCTATCTATCTATCTATCTATAATCTGACTCTATCTATCTATCTATAATCTGACTCTATATCTATCTATAATATGACTCTATCTATCTATCTATAATCTGACTCTATCTATCTATAATCTGACTATCTATCTATCTATCTATAATCTGACCCTATCTATCTATCTATCTATCTATAATCTGACCCTATCTATCTATCTATAATCTGACTCTATCTATCTATAATCTGACTCTATCTATCTATCTATCTATAATCTGACTCTATCTATCTATAATCTGACTATCTATCTATAATCTGACTCTATCTATCTATCTATCTATCTATAATCTGACTCTATCTATCTATCTATAATCTGACCCTATCTATCTATCTATAATCTGACTATCTATCTATAATCTGACTATCTATTTATCTATAATCTGACTCTATCTATCTATCTATAATCTGACTCTATCTATCTATAATCTGACCCTATCTATCTATCTATCTATCTATCTATCTATCTATAATCTGACTCTATCTATCTATCTATCTATCTATAATCTGACTCTATATCTATCTATCTATAATATGACTATCTATCTATCTATCTATAATCTGACTCTATCTATCTATAATCTGACTATCTATCTATCTATAATCTGACCCTATCTATCTATCTATCTATCTATCTATCTATCTATAATCTGACCCTATCTATATATCTATCTATAATCTGACTCTATCTATCTATAATCTGACTCTGTCTATCTATCTATCTATCTATAATCTGACTCTATCTATCTATAATCTGACTCTATCTATCTATCTATCTATAATCTGACCCTATCTATCTATCTATCTATCTATAATCTGACTATCTATCTATCTATCTATCTATAATCTGACTCTATATCTATCTATCTATAATATGACTATCTATCTATCTATAATCTGACTCTATCTATCTATAATCTGACTATCTATCTATCTATAATCTGACCCTATCTATCTATCTATAATCTGACTCTATCTATTTATCTATAATCTGACTCTATCTATCTATCTATAATCTGACTCTATCTATCTATCTATAATCTGACTCTATCTATCTATAATCTGACTCTATCTATCTATCTATAATCTGACTCTATCTATCTATAATCTGACCCTATCTATCTATAATCTGACTCTATCTATCTATCTATCTATAATCTGACTCTATCTATCTATAATCTGACTCTATCTATCTATCTATCTATAATCTGACTCTATCTATCTATAATCTGACTATCTATCTATCTATAATCTGACTCTATCTATCTATCTATCTATAATCTGACCCTATCTATCTATCTATCTATCTATCTATAATCTGACTCTATCTATCTATCTATAATCTGACTCTATATCTATCTATCTATAATATGACTATCTATCTATCTATCTATCTATCTATAATCTGACCCTATCTATCTATCTATCTATAATCTGACTCTATCTATCTATAATCTGACTCTATATCTATCTATAATATGACTCTATCTATCTATCTATAATCTGACTCTATCTATCTATAATCTGACTCTATCTATCTATCTATCTATAATCTGACTCTATCTATTTATCTATAATCTGACTCTATCTATTTATCTATAATCTGACTCTATCTATCTATCTATAATCTGACTCTATCTATCTATAATCTGACTCTATATATCTATCTATCTATCTATCTATCTATCTATCTATAATCTGACCCTATCTATCTATCTATCTATAATCTGACTCTATCTATCTATAATCTGACCCTATCTATCTATCTATCTATAATCTGACCCTATCTATCTATCTATCTATCTATAATCTGACCCTATAATCTGACTATCTATCTATCTATCTATCTATCTATCTATCTATAATCTGACTCTATCTATTTATCTATAATCTGACTCTATCTATTTATCTATAATCTGACTCTAACTATCTATCTATAATCTGACTCTATCTATCTATAATCTGACTCTATCTATCTATCTATCTATAATCTGACTATCTATCTATCTATAATCTGACTCTATCTATCTATCTATAATCTGACCCTATCTATCTATCTATAATCTGACTCTATCTGTCTATCTATAATCTGACTCTATATCTATCTATCTATAATATGACTATCTATCTATCTATCTATCTATCTATAATCTGACCCTATCTATCTATCTATCTATAATCTGACTCTATCTATCTATCTATAATCTGACTCTATATCTATCTATAATATGACTCTATCTATCTATCTATAATCTGACTCTATCTATCTATAATCTGACTATCTATCTATCTATCTATAATCTGACCCTATCTATCTATCTATAATCTGACTCTATCTATCTATAATCTGACTCTATATATCTATCTATAATCTGACCCTATCTATCTATCTATCTATCTATAATCTGACCCTATCTATCTATCTATCTATCTATAATCTGACCCTATCTATCTATCTATCTATAATCTGACTCTATATCTATCTATAATATGACTCTATCTATCTATCTATAATCTGACTCTATCTATCTATAATCTGACTATCTATCTATCTATCTATAATCTGACCCTATCTATCTATCTATAATCTGACTCTATCTATCTATAATCTGACTCTATCTATCTATCTATCTATAATCTGACTCTATCTATCTATAATCTGACTATCTATCTATCTATAATCTGACTCTATCTATCTATCTATCTATCTATCTATAATCTGACCCTATCTATCTATCTATCTATAATCTGACTCTCTATCTATCTATCTATAATCTGACTCTATATCTATCTATATCTATAATATGACTATCTATCTATCTATCTATCTATAATCTGACCCTATCTATCTATCTATCTATAATCTGACTCTATCTATCTATCTATAATCTGACTCTATATCTATCTATAATATGACTCTATCTATCTCTATCTATAATCTGACTCTATCTATCTATAATCTGACTCTATCTATCTATCTATCTATAATCTGACTCTATCTGTTTATCTATAATCTGACTCTATCTATTTATCTATAATCTGACTCTATCTATCTATAATCTGACTCTATCTATCTATAATCTGACTCTATCTATCTATCTATCTATAATCTGACTCTATCTATTTATCTATAATCTGACTCTATCTATTTATCTATAATCTGACTCTATCTATCTATCTATAATCTGACTCTATCTATCTATAATCTGACTCTATATATCTATCTATCTATCTATAATCTGACCCTATCTATCTATCTATCTATCTATAATCTGACTCTATCTATCTATAATCTGACTATCTATCTATCTATAATCTGACCCTATCTATCTATCTATCTATCTATCTATCTATCTATAATCTGACCCTATCTATCTATCTATCTATAATCTGACTCTATCTATCTATAATCTGACCCTATCTATCTATCTATCTATCTATCTATAATCTGACCCTATCTATCTATCTATCTATCTATCTATAATCTGACCCTATCTATATATCTATCTATCTATCTATCTATAATCTGACTCTATCTATTTATCTATAATCTGACTCTATCTATTTATCTATAATCTGACTCTATCTATCTATCTATAATCTGACTCTATCTATCTATAATCTGACTCTATCTATCTATCTATAATCTGACTATCTATCTATCTATAATCTGACTCTATCTATCTATCTATAATCTGACCCTATCTATCTATCTATCTATCTATAATCTGACTCTATCTGTCTATCTATAATCTGACTCTATATCTATCTATCTATAATATGACTATCTATCTATCTATCTATCTATAATCTGACCCTATCTATCTATCTATCTATAATCTGACTCTATCTATCTATCTATCTATAATCTGACTCTATATCTATCTATAATATGACTCTATCTATCTATATATAATCTGACTCTATCTATAATCTGACTATCTATCTATCTATCTATAATCTGACCCTATCTATCTATCTATAATCTGACTCTATCTATCTATAATCTGACTATCTATCTATCTATAATCTGACCCTATCTATCTATCTATCTATAATCTGACCCTATCTATCTATCTATCTATCTATAATCTGACTCTATCTATTTATCTATAATCTGACTCTATCTATTTATCTATAATCTGACTCTATCTATCTATCTATAATCTGACTCTATCTATCTATAATCTGACTCTATATATCTATCTATAATCTGACCCTATCTATCTATCTATCTATCTATAATCTGACCCTATCTATCTATCTATCTATCTATCTATAATCTGACCCTATCTATCTATCTATAATCTGACTCTATCTATTTATCTATAATCTGACTCTATCTATTTATCTATAATCTGACTCTATCTATCTATCTATCTATAATCTGACTATCTATCTATAATCTGACTCTATCTATCTATCTATAATCTGACTCTATCTATAATCTGACTATCTATCTATCTATAATCTGACTCTATCTATCTATCTATCTATCTATAATCTGACCCTATCTATCTATCTATCTATAATCTGACTCTATCTATCTATCTATAATCTGACTCTATATCTATCTATCTATAATATGACTATCTATCTATCTATCTATAATCTGACCCTATCTATCTATCTATCTATAATCTGACTCTATCTATCTATCTATAATCTGACTCTATATCTATCTATAATATGACTCTATCTATCTATCTATCTATAATCTGACTCTATCTATCTATAATCTGACTCTATCTATCTATAATCTGACTATCTATCTATCTATCTATAATCTGACCCTATCTATCTATCTATCTATAATCTGACCCTATCTATCTATCTATAATCTGACTCTATCTATCTATAATCTGACCCTATCTATCTATCTATAATCTGACTCTATCTATCTATAATCTGACTCTATCTATCTATCTATCTATAATCTGACTCTATCTATCTATAATCTGACTATCTATCTATCTATAATCTGACTCTATCTATCTATCTATCTATCTATCTATCTATCTATAATCTGACCCTATCTATCTATCTATCTATCTATCTATCTATAATCTGACTCTATCTATCTATCTATAATCTGACTCTATATCTATCTATCTATAAATGACTATCTATCTATCTATCTATCTATCTATAATCTGACCCTATCTATCTATCTATCTATAATCTGACTCTATCTATCTATCTATAATCTGACTCTATCTATCTATAATCTGACTATCTATCTATCTATAATCTGACTCTATCTATCTATCTATCTATCTATCTATCTATAATCTGACCCTATCTATCTATCTATCTATCTATAATCTGACTCTATCTATCTATCTATAATCTGACTCTATATCTATCTATCTATAATATGACTATCTATCTATCTATCTATCTATAATCTGACCCTATCTATCTATCTATCTATCTATAATCTGACTCTATCTATCTATCTATAATCTGACTCTATATCTATCTATAATATGACTCTATCTATCTATCTATAATCTGACTCTATCTATCTATAATCTGACTCTATCTATCTATAATCTGACTATCTATCTATCTATAATCTGACCCTATCTATCTATCTATCTATAATCTGACCCTATCTATCTATCTATAATCTGACTCTATCTATCTATAATCTGACTCTATCTATCTATAATCTGACTCTATCTATCTATCTATCTATAATCTGACTCTATCTATCTATAATCTGACTCTATCTATCTATCTATCTATCTATCTATCTATAATCTGACTCTATATCTCTCTATCTATAATCTGACTCTATATCTATCTATAATATGACTCTATCTATCTATCTATAATCTGACTCTATCTATCTATAATCTGACCCTATCTATCTATCTATCTATAATCTGACTCTATATCTATCTATAATATGACTCTATCTATCTATCTATAATCTGACTCTATCTATAATCTGACTATCTATCTATCTATCTATAATCTGACCCTATCTATCTATCTATAATCTGACTCTATCTATCTATAATCTGACTATCTATCTATCTATAATCTGACCTATCTATCTATCTATCTATAATCTGACCCTATCTATCTATCTATCTATAATCTGACTCTATCTATTTATCTATAATCTGACTCTATCTATTTATCTATAATCTGACTCTATCTATCTATCTATAATCTGACTCTATCTATCTATAATCTGACTCTATATATCTATCTATAATCTGACCCTATCTATCTATCTATCTATCTATAATCTGACCCTATCTATCTATCTATCTATCTATCTATAATCTGACCCTATCTATCTATCTATAATCTGACTCTATCTATTTATCTATAATCTGACTCTATCTATTTATCTATAATCTGACTCTATCTATCTATCTATCTATAATCTGACTATCTATCTATAATCTGACTCTATCTATCTATCTATAATCTGACTCTATCTATCTATAATCTGACTATCTATCTATCTATAATCTGACTCTATCTATCTATCTATCTATCTATAATCTGACCTATCTATCTATCTATCTATAATCTGACTCTATCTATCTATCTATAATCTGACTCTATATCTATCTATCTATAATATGACTATCTATCTATCTATCTATAATCTGACCCTATCTATCTATCTATCTATAATCTGACTCTATCTATCTATCTATAATCTGACTCTATATCTATCTATAATATGACTCTATCTATCTATCTATCTATAATCTGACTCTATCTATCTATAATCTGACTCTATCTATCTATAATCTGACTATCTATCTATCTATCTATAATCTGACCCTATCTATCTATCTATCTATAATCTGACCCTATCTATCTATCTATAATCTGACTCTATCTATCTATAATCTGACCCTATCTATCTATCTATAATCTGACTCTATCTATCTATAATCTGACTCTATCTATCTATCTATCTATAATCTGACTCTATCTATCTATAATCTGACTATCTATCTATCTATAATCTGACTCTATCTATCTATCTATCTATCTATCTATCTATCTATAATCTGACCCTATCTATCTATCTATCTATCTATCTATCTATAATCTGACTCTATCTATCTATCTATAATCTGACTCTATATCTATCTATCTATAATATGACTATCTATCTATCTACTCTATCTATCTATAATCTGACCCTATCTATCTATCTATCTATAATCTGACTCTATCTATCTATCTATAATCTGACTCTATCTATCTATAATCTGACTATCTATCTATCTATAATCTGACTCTATCTATCTATCTATCTATCTATCTATCTATAATCTGACCCTATCTATCTATCTATCTATCTATAATCTGACTCTATCTATCTATCTATAATCTGACTCTATATCTATCTATCTATAATATGACTATCTATCTATCTATCTATCTATAATCTGACCTATCTATCTATCTATCTATCTATAATCTGACTCTATCTATCTATCTATAATCTGACTCTATATCTATCTATAATATGACTCTATCTATCTATCTATAATCTGACCCTATCTATCTATCTATAATCTGACTCTATCTATCTATAATCTGACTCTATCTATCTATAATCTGACTCTAATCTATCTATCTATCTATAATCTGACTCTATCTATCTATAATCTGACTCTAATCTATCTATCTATCTATCTATCTATAATCTGACTCTATATCTATCTATCTATAATATGACTATGACTATCTATCTATCTATCTACTATCTATACTATAATCTGACCCTATCTATCTATCTATCTATAATCTGACTCTATCTATCTATCTATAATCTGACTCTATATCTATCTATAATATGACTCTATCTATCTATCTATAATCTGACTCTATCTATCTATAATCTGACCCTATCTATCTATCTATCTATCTATAATCTGACTCTATCTGTCTATCTATAATCTGACTCTATATCTATCTATAATATGACTATCTATCTATAATCTGACCCTATCTATCTATCTATCTATAATCTGACTCTATCTATCTATCTATCTATAATCTGACTCTATATCTATCTATAATCTGACTCTATCTATCTATCTATAATCTGACTCTATCTATCTATAATCTGACTCTATATATCTATCTATAATCTGACCCTATCTATCTATCTATCTATCTATAATCTGACCCTATCTATCTATCTATCTATCTATAATCTGACCCTATCTATCTATCTATCTATCTATAATCTGACTCTATCTATTTATCTATAATCTGACTCTATCTATTTATCTATAATCTGACTCTATCTATCTATCTATCTATAATCTGACTATCTATCTATAATCTGACTCTATCTATCTATCTATAATCTGACTCTATCTATCTATAATCTGACTATCTATCTATCTATAATCTGACTCTATCTATCTATCTATCTATCTATAATCTGACCCTATCTATCTATCTATCTATAATCTGACTCTATCTATCTATCTATAATCTGACTCTAATATCTATCTATAATATGACTATCTATCTATCTATCTATAATCTGACCCTATCTATCTATCTATCTATAATCTGACTCTATCTATCTATCTATAATCTGACTCTATATCTATCTATAATATGACTCTATCTATCTATCTATCTATAATCTGACTCTATCTATCTATATATCTGACTCTATCTATCTATAATCTGACTATCTATCTATCTATCTATCTATAATCTGACCCTATCTATCTATCTATCTATAATCTGACCCTATCTATCTATCTATAATCTGACTCTATCTATCTATAATCTGACTCTATCTATCTATAATCTGACTCTATCTATCTATCTATCTATAATCTGACCCTATCTATCTATCTATCTATCTATAATCTGACTCTATCTCTATCTATCTATAATCTGACTCTATATCTATCTATCTATAATATGACTATCTATCTATCTATCTATAATCTGACTCCTATCTATCTATCTATCTATAATCTGACTCTATCTATCTATCTATAATCTGACTCTATATCTATCTATAATATGACTCTATCTATCTATCTATAATCTGACTCTATCTATCTATAATCTGACTATCTATCTATCTATCTATAATCTGACCCTATCTATCTATCTATCTATCTATAATCTGACCCTATCTATCTATCTATAATCTGACTCTATCTATCTATAATCTGACTCTATCTATCTATCTATCTATAATCTGACTCTATCTATCTATAATCTGACTATCTATCTATCTATAATCTGACTCTATCTATCTATCTATCTATCTATCTATCTATATCTGACCCTACTATCTATCTATCTATCTATCTATCTATCTATAATCTGACTCTATCTATCTATCTATAATCTGACTCTATATCTATCTATCTATAATATGACTATCTATCTATCTATCTATCTATAATCTGACCCTATCTATCTATCTATCTATAATCTGACTCTATCTATCTATAATCTGACTCTATCTATCTATAATCTGACTCTATCTATCTATCTATCTATCTATCTATAATCTGACCTCTATCTATCTATCTATCTATCTATAATCTGACTCTATCTATCTATCTATAATCTGACTCTATATCTATCTATCTATAATATGATCTATCTATCTATCTATCTATCTATCTATAATCTGACCCTATCTATCTATCTATCTATAATCTGACTCTATCTATCTATCTATAAATCTGACTCTATATCTATCTATAATATGACTCTATCTATCTATCTATAATCTGACTCTATCTATCTATAATCTGACCCTATCTATCTATCTATCTATCTATAATCTGACTCTATCTATCTATCTATCTATAATCTGACTCTATAATCTATCTATAATATGACTATCTATCTATAATCTGACCCTATCTATCTATCTATATCTATAATCTGACTCTATCTATCTATCTATCTATAATCTGACTCTATATCTATCTATAATCTGACTCTATCTATCTATCTATAATCTGACTCTATCTATCTATAATCTGACTCTATATATTATCTATCTATAATCTGACCCTATCTATCTATCTAATCTACTATAATCTGACCCTATCTATCTATCTATCTATCTATAATCTGACCCTATCTATCTATCTATCTATCTATAATCTGACTCTATCTATTTATCTATAATCTGACTCTATCTATTTATCTATAATCTGACTCTATCTATCTATCTATCTATAATCTGACTATCTATCTATAATCTGACTCTATCTATCTATCTATAATCTGACTCTATCTATCTATAATCTGACTATCTATCTATCTATAATCTGACTCTATCTATCTATCTATCTATCTATAATCTGACCCTATCTATCTATCTATCTATAATCTGACTCTATCTATCTATCTATAATCTGACTCTATATCTATCTATCTATAATATGACTATCTATCTATCTATCTATAATCTGACCCTATCTATCTATCTATCTATAATCTGACTCTATCTATCTATCTATAATCTGACTCTATATCTATCTATAATATGACTCTATCTATCTATCTATCTATAATCTGACTCTATCTATCTATAATCTGACTCTATCTATCTATAATCTGACTATCTATCTATCTATCTATAATCTGACCCTATCTATCTATCTATCTATAATCTGACCCTATCTATCTATCTATAATCTGACTCTATCTATCTATAATCTGACTCTATCTATCTATAATCTGACTCTATCTATCTATCTATCTATAATCTGACCCTATCTATCTATCTATCTATCTATAATCTGACTCTATCTATCTATCTATAATCTGACTCTATATCTATCTATCTATAATATGACTATCTATCTATCTATCTATCTATCTATAATCTGACCCTATCTATCTATCTATCTATAATCTGACTCTATCTATCTATCTATAATCTGACTCTATATCTATCTATAATATGACTCTATCTATCTATCTATAATCTGACTCTATCTATCTATAATCTGACTATCTATCTATCTATCTATAATCTGACCCTATCTATCTATCTATCTATCTATAATCTGACCCTATCTATCTATCTATAATCTGACTCTATCTATCTATAATCTGACTCTATCTATCTATCTATCTATAATCTGACTCTATCTATCTATAATCTGACTATCTATCTATCTATAATCTGACTCTATCTATCTATCTACTATCTATCTATCTATCTATAATCTGACCCTATCTATCTATCTATCTATCTATCTATCTATAATCTGACTCTATCTATCTATCTATAATCTGACTCTATATCTATCTATCTATAATATGACTATCTATCTATCTATCTATCTATAATCTGACCCTATCTATCTATCTATCTATAATCTGACTCTATCTATCTATAATCTGACTCTATATCTATCTATAATATGACTCTATCTATCTATCTATAATCTGACTCTATCTATCTATAATCTGACTCTATCTATCTATCTATCTATAATATCTGACTCTATCTATTTATCTATAATCTGACTCTATCTATTTATATCTATAATCTGACTCTATCTATCTATCTATAATAATCTGACTCTATCTATCTATAATCTGACTCTATATATCTATACTATCTATCTATCTATCTATCTATCTATAATCTGACCCTATCTATCTATCTATCTATAATCTGACTCTATCTATCTATAATCTGACCCTATCTATCTATCTATCTATAATCTGACCCTATCTATCTATCTATCTATCTATAATCTGACCCTATAATCTGACTATCTATCTATCTATCTATCTATCTATCTATAATCTGACTCTATCTATTTATCTATAATCTGACTCTATCTATTTATCTATAATCTGACTCTAACTATCTATCTATAATCTGACTCTATCTATCTATAATCTGACTCTATCTATCTATCTATCTATAATCTGACTATCTATCTATCTATAATCTGACTCTATCTATCTATCTATAATCTGACCCTATCTATCTATCTCTATAATCTGACTCTATCTGTCTATCTATAATCTGACTCTATATCTATCTATCTATAATATGACTATCTATCTATCTATCTATCTATCTATAATCTGACCCTATCTATCTATCTATCTATAATCTGACTCTATCTATCTATCTATAATCTGACTCTATATCTATCTATAATATGACTCTATCTATCTATCTATAATCTGACTCTATCTATCTATAATCTGACTATCTATCTATCTATCTATAATCTGACCCTATCTATCTATCTATAATCTGACTCTATCTATCTATAATCTGACTCTATATATCTATCTATAATCTGACCCTATCTATCTATCTATCTATCTATAATCTGACCCTATCTATCTATCTATCTATCTATAATCTGACCCTATCTATCTATCTATCTATCTATAATCTGACTCTATATCTATCTATAATATGACTCTATCTATCTATCTATAATCTGACTCTATCTATCTATAATCTGACTATCTATCTATCTATCTATAATCTGACCCTATCTATCTATCTATAATCTGACTCTATCTATCTATAATCTGACTCTATCTATCTATCTATCTATAATCTGACTCTATCTATCTATAATCTGACTATCTATCTATCTATAATCTGACTCTATCTATCTATCTATCTATCTATAATCTGACCCTATCTATCTATCTATCTATAATCTGACTCTATCTATCTATCTATAATCTGACTCTATATCTATCTATCTATAATATGACTATCTATCTATCTATCTATCTAATCTGACCCTATCTATCTATCTATCTATCTATAATCTGACTCTATCTATCTATCTATAATTCTGACTCTATATCTATCTATAATATGACTCTATCTATCTATCTATAATCTGACTCTATCTATCTATAATCTGACTCTATCTATCTATCTATCTATAATCTGACTCTATCTATTATCTATAATCTGACTCTATCTATTTATCTATAATCTGACTCTATATCTATCTATAATCTGACTCTATCTATCTATAATCTGACTCTATCTATCTATCTATCTATAATCTGACTCTATCTATTTATCTATAATCTGACTCTATCTATTTATCTATAATCTGACTCTATCTATCTATCTATAATCTGACTCTATCTATCTATAATCTGACTCTATATATCTATCTATCTATCTATAATCTGACCCTATCTATCTATCTATCTATCTATAATCTGACTCTATCTATCTATAATCTGACTATCTATCTATCTATAATCTGACCCTATCTATCTATCTATCTATCTATCTATCTATAATCTGACCCTATCTATCTATCTATCTATAATCTGACTCTATCTATCTATAATCTGACCCTATCTATCTATCTATCTATAATCTGACCCTATCTATCTATCTATCTATCTATCTATAATCTGACCCTATCTATATATCTATCTATCTATCTATCTATAATCTGACTCTATCTATTTATCTATAATCTGACTCTATCTATTTATCTATAATCTGACTCTATCTATCTATCTATAATCTGACTCTATCTATCTATAATCTGACTCTATCTATCTATCTATAATCTGACTATCTATCTATCTATAATCTGACTCTATCTATCTATCTATAATCTGACCCTATCTATCTATCTATCTATCTATAATCTGACTCTATCTGTCTATCTATAATCTGACTCTATATCTATCTATCTATAATATGACTATCTATCTATCTATCTATCTATAATCTGACCCTATCTATCTATCTATCTATAATCTGACTCTATCTATCTATCTATCTATAATCTGACTCTATATCTATCTATAATATGACTCTATCTATCTATCTATAATCTGACTCTATCTATAATCTGACTATCTATCTATCTATCTATAATCTGACCCTATCTATCTATCTATAATCTGACTCTATCTATCTATAATCTGACTATCTATCTATCTATAATCTGACCCTATCTATCTATCTATCTATAATCTGACCCTATCTATCTATCTATCTATCTATAATCTGACTCTATCTATTTATCTATAATCTGACTCTATCTATTTATCTATAATCTGACTCTATCTATCTATCTATAATCTGACTCTATCTATCTATAATCTGACTCTATATATCTATCTATAATCTGACCCTATCTATCTATCTATCTATCTATAATCTGACCCTATCTATCTATCTATCTATCTATCTATAATCTGACCCTATCTATCTATCTATAATCTGACTCTATCTATTTATCTATAATCTGACTCTATCTATTTATCTATAATCTGACTCTATCTATCTATCTATCTATAATCTGACTATCTATCTATAATCTGACTCTATCTATCTATCTATAATCTGACTCTATCTATCTATAATCTGACTATCTATCTATCTATAATCTGACTATATCTATCTATCTATCTATAATCTGACCCTATCTATCTATCTATCTATCTATAATCTGACTCTATCTATCTATCTATAATCTGACTCTATATCTATCTATCTATAATATGACTATCTATCTATCTATCTATAATCTGACCCTATCTATCTATCTATAATCTGACTCTATCTATCTATCTATAATCTGACTCTATATCTATCTATAATATGACTCTATCTATCTATCTATCTATAATCTGACTCTATCTATCTATAATCTGACTCTATCTATCTATAATCTGACTATCTATCTATCTATATCTATAATCTGACCCTATCTATCTATCTATCTATAATCTGACCCTATCTATCTATCTATAATCTGACTCTATCTATCTATAATCTGACTCTATCTATCTATAATCTGACTCTATCTATCTATCTATCTATAATCTGACCCTCTCTATCTATCTATCTATAATCTGACTCTATCTATCTATCTATAATCTGACTCTATATCTATCTATCTATAATATGACTATCTATCTATCTATCTATCTATAATCTGACCCTATCTATCTATCTATCTATAATCTGACTCTATCTATCTATCTATAATCTGACTCTATATCTATCTATAATATGACTCTATCTATCTATCTATAATCTGACTCTATCTATCTATAATCTGACTATCTATCTATCTATCTATAATCTGACCCTATCTATCTATCTATCTATCTATAATCTGACCCTATCTATCTATCTATCTATAATCTGACTCTATCTATCTATCTATAATCTGACTCTATATCTATCTATAATATGACTCTATCTATCTATCTATAATCTGACTCTATCTATCTATAATCTGACCCTATCTATCTATCTATCTATCTATAATCTGACTCTATCTGTCTATCTATAATCTGACTCTATATCTATCTATAATATGACTATCTATCTATAATCTGACCCTATCTATCTATCTATCTATAATCTGACTCTATCTATCTATCTATCTATAATCTGACTCTATATCTATCTATAATATGACTCTATCTATCTATCTATAATCTGACTCTATCTATCTATAATCTGACTCTATATATCTATCTATAATCTGACCCTATCTATCTATCTATCTATCTATAATCTGACCCTATCTATCTATCTATCTATCTATAATCTGACCCTATCTATCTATCTATCTATCTATAATCTGACTCTATCTATTTATCTATAATCTGACTCTATTCTATTTATCTATAATTGACTTCTATCTATCTATCTATCTATTAAATCTGACCCTATCTATCTATTAATCTGACTCTATCTATCTATCTATAATCTGACTCTATTCTATCTATAATTGACTTATCTATCTATCTATAATCTGACTCTATCTATCTATTAATCTTACCCTACCCTATCTATCTATCTATCTATAATCTGACTCTATCTTCTATCTATAATCTGACTCTATATCTATCTATTAAATATGACTATCTATCTATTAATTCTGACCCTATCTATCTATCTATCTATAATCTGACTCTATCTATCTATCTATTAAATCTGACTCTATATCTATCTATAATATGACTCTATCTATCTATCTATTAAATCTGACTCTATCTATCTATAATCTGACTCTATTTCTATCTATAATCTGACCCTATCTATCTATCTATCTATTAATCTGACCCTATCTATCTATCTATCTATTAAATCTGACCCTATCTATCTATCTATTAATTCTGACTCTATCTATTTCTATAATCTGACTCTATCTATCTATAATCTGACTCTATCTATCTATCTATCTATAATCTGACTATCTATCTATAATCTGACTCTATCTATCTATCTATAATCTGACTCTATCTATCTATATATCTGACTCTATATCTATCTATCTATAATCTGACTCTATCTATCTATCTATCTATCTATAATCTGACCCTATCTATCTATCTATCTATAATCTGACTCTATCTATCTATCTATAATCTGACTCTATATCTATCTATCTATAATATGACTCTATCTATCTATCTATAATCTGACTATCTATCTATCTATCTATAATCTGACTATCTATCTATCTATCTATAATCTGACCTATCTATCTATATCTATCTATCTATCTATCTATAATCTGACCTCTATCTATCTATCTATAATCTGACTCTATCTATCTATAATCTGACTCTATCTATCTATCTATCTATAATCTGACCCTATCTATCTATCTATCTATAATCTGACTATCTATCTATCTATAATCTGACTCTATCTATCTATAATCTGACTCTATCTATCTATCTATCTATCTATCTATAATACTGACCCTATCTATCTATCTATCTATCTATATAATCTGACTCTATCTATCTATCTATAATCTGACTCTATATCTATCTATCTATAATATGACTATCTATCTATCTATCTATCTATCTATAATCTGACCCTATCTATCTATCTATCTATAATCTGACTCTATCTATCTATCTATAATCTGACTCTATATCTATCTATCTATAATATGACTATCTATCTATCTATCTATAATCTGACCCTATCTATCTATCTATCTATAATCTGACTCTATCTATCTATCTATAATCTGACTCTATATCTATCTATAATATGACTCTATCTATCTATCTATCTATAATCTGACTCTATCTATCTATAATCTGACTCTATCTATCTATAATCTGACTATCTATCTATCTATCTATAATCTGACCCTATCTATCTATCTATCTATAATCTGACCCTATCTATCTATCTATAATCTGACTCTATCTATCTATAATCTGACTCTATCTATCTATAATCTGACTCTATCTATCTATCTATCTATAATCTGACCCTATCTATCTATCTATCTATCTATAATCTGACTCTATCTATCTATCTATAATCTGACTCTATATCTATCTATCTATAATATGACTATCTATCTATCTATCTATCTATCTATAATCTGACCCTATCTATCTATCTATCTATAATCTGACTCTATCTATCTATCTATAATCTGACTCTATATCTATCTATAATATGACTCTATCTATCTATCTATAATCTGACTCTATCTATCTATAATCTGACTATCTATCTATCTATCTATAATCTGACCCTATCTATCTATCTATCTATCTATAATCTGACCCTATCTATCTATCTATAATCTGACTCTATCTATCTATAATCTGACTCTATCTATCTATCTATCTATAATCTGACTCTATCTATCTATAATCTGACTATCTATCTATCTATAATCTGACTCTATCTATCTATCTATCTATCTATCTATACTATCTATCTATCTATAATCTGACCCTATCTATCTATCTATCTATCTATCTATAATCTGACTCTATCTATCTATCTATAATCTGACTCTATATCTATCTATCTATAATATGACTATCTATCTATCTATCTATCTATAATCTGACCCTATCTATCTATCTATCTATAATCTGACTCTATCTATCTATAATCTGACTCTATCTATCTATAATCTGACTCTATCTATCTATCTATCTATACTATCTATAATACTGACCTCTATCTATACTATCTATCTATCTATAATCTGACCTCTATCTATCTATCTATAATCTGACTCTATATCTATCTATCTATAATATGACTATCTATCTATACTATCTATCTATCTATAATCTGACCCTATCTATCTATCTATCTATAATCTGACCTCTATCTATCTATCTATAAATCTGACTCTATATCTATCTATAATATGACTCTATCTATCTATCTATAATCTGACTCTATCTATCTATAATCTGACCCTATCTATCTATCTATCTATCTATAATCTGACTCTATCTATCTATCTATAATCTGACTCTATATCTATCTATCTATAATATGACTATCTATCTATCTATCTATCTATCTATAATCTGACCCTATCTATCTATCTATCTATAATCTGACTCTATCTATCTATCTATAATCTGACTCTATATCTATCTATAATATGACTCTATCTATCTATCTATAATCTGACTCTATCTATCTATAATCTGACCCTATCTATCTATCTATCTATCTATAATCTGACTCTATCTGTCTATCTATAATCTGACTCTATATCTATCTATAATATGACTATCTATCTATAATCTGACCCTATCTATCTATCTATCTATAATCTGACTCTATCTATCTATCTATCTATAATCTGACTCTATATCTATCTATAATATGACTCTATCTATCTATCTATAATCTGACTCTATCTATCTATAATCTGACTCTATATATCTATCTATAATCTGACCCTATCTATCTATCTATCTATCTATAATCTGACCCTATCTATCTATCTATCTATCTATAATCTGACCCTATCTATCTATCTATCTATCTATAATCTGACTCTATCTATTTATCTATAATCTGACTCTATCTATTTATCTATAATCTGACTCTATCTATCTATCTATCTATAATCTGACTATCTATCTATAATCTGACTCTATCTATCTATCTATAATCTGACTCTATCTATCTATAATCTGACTATCTATCTATCTATAATCTGACTCTATCTATCTATCTATCTATCTATAATCTGACCCTATCTATCTATCTATCTATAATCTGACTCTATCTATCTATCTATAATCTGACTCTATATCTATCTATCTATAATATGACTATCTATCTATCTATCTATAATCTGACCCTATCTATCTATCTATCTATAATCTGACTCTATCTATCTATCTATAATCTGACTCTATATCTATCTATAATATGACTCTATCTATCTATCTATCTATAATCTGACTCTATCTATCTATAATCTGACTCTATCTATCTATAATCTGACTATCTATCTATCTATCTATAATCTGACCCTATCTATCTATCTATCTATAATCTGACCCTATCTATCTATCTATAATCTGACTCTATCTATCTATAATCTGACTCTATCTATCTATAATCTGACTCTATCTATCTATCTATCTATTAATACTGACCCTATCTATCTATCTATCTATCTATAATCTGACTCTATCTATCTATCTATAATCTGACTCTATATCTATCTATCTATAATATGACTATCTATCTATCTATCTATCTATCTATCTATAATCTGACCCTATCTATCTATCTATCTATAATCTGACTCTATCTATCTATCTATAATCTGACTCTATATCTATCTATAATATGACTCTATCTATCTATCTATAATCTGACTCTATCTATCTATAATCTGACCTATCTATCTATCTATCTATAATCTGACCCTATCTATCTATCTATACTATCTATAATCTGACCCTATCTATCTATCTATAATCTGACCTCTATCTATCTATAATCTGACTCTATCTATCTATCTATCTATAATCTGACTCTATCTATCTATAATCTGACTATCTATCTATCTATAAATCTGACTCTATCTATCTATACTATCTATCTATCTATACTACCTCTATCTATCTATCTATAATCTGACCCTATCTATCTATCTATCTATCTATCTATCTACCTAATCTGACTCTATCTATCTATCTATAATCTGACTCTATATCTATCTATCTATAATATGACTATCTATCTATCTATACTATCTATAATCTGACCCTATCTATACTATCTATCTATAATCTGACTCTATCTATCTATCTATAATCTGACTCTATCTATCTATAATCTGACTATCTATCTATCTATAATCTGACTCTATCTATCTATCTATCTATCTATAATCTGACCCTATCTATCTATCTATCTATAATCTGACTCTATCTATCTATCTATAATCTGACTCTATATCTATCTATCTATAATATGACTATCTATCTATCTATCTATAATCTGACCCTATCTATCTATCTATCTATAATCTGACTCTATCTATCTATCTATAATCTGACTCTATATCTATCTATAATATGACTCTATCTATCTATCTATCTATAATCTGACTCTATCTATCTATAATCTGACTCTATCTATCTATAATCTGACTATCTATCTATCTATCTATAATCTGACCCTATCTATCTATCTATCTATAATCTGACCCTATCTATCTATCTATAATCTGACTCTATCTATCTATAATCTGACTCTATCTATCTATAATCTGACTCTATCTATCTATCTATCTATAATCTGACCCTATCTATCTATCTATCTATCTATAATCTGACTCTATCTATCTATCTATAATCTGACTCTATATCTATCTATCTATAATATGACTATCTATCTATCTATCTATCTATCTATCTATAATCTGACCCTATCTATCTATCTATCTATAATCTGACTCTATCTATCTATCTATAATCTGACTCTATATCTATCTATAATATGACTCTATCTATCTATCTATAATCTGACTCTATCTATCTATAATCTGACTATCTATCTATCTATCTATAATCTGACCCTATCTATCTATCTATCTATCTATAATCTGACCCTATCTATCTATCTATAATCTGACTCTATCTATCTATATCTGACTCTATCTATCTATCTATCTATAATCTGACTCTATCTATCTATAATCTGACTATCTATCTATCTATAATCTGACCCTATCTATCTATCTATCTATAATCTGACCCTATCTATCTATCTATAATCTGACTCTATCTATCTATAATCTGACTCTATCTATCTATAATCTGACTCTATCTATCTATCTATCTATAATCTGACTCTATCTATCTATAATCTGACTCTATCTATCTATCTATCTATCTATAATCTGACTCTATCTATCTATCTATCTATAATCTGACTATCTATCTATCTATCTATAATCTGACTATCTATCTATCTATCTATAATCTGACTCTATCTATCTATCAATAATCTGACTCTATCTATCTATCTATCTATCTATCTATAATCTGACTATCTATCTATCTATCTATAATCTGACTCTATATATCTATCTATCTATATATAATCTAACTCTATCTATCTATCTATCAAACTTTAAGCTTTTAAATCTATGTTAAACTTCAAACTATTTCAGACTGAAAAGCTTCAAATTTCAAACTTTTAAAACTTAAACTTTTTTAAACTTTTCAAACTTTTTAAAACTTTCTGGTCCGGCTTTCTCAAGCCAACTTAAAGTTTGTCTCGACAAACTTTTTTATCTAGTTAATCTTGCGTCACTTAAACTACTTCAGTCTGTGTGCATTGAATTTATTTAATACACGAGTTTCACAATTTGAGTTGAATTACTGAAATAAATGATCTTTTCCACAACATTCTACTTTATTGAGATGCACCTGTAAAGTGATATTGCACATTTTTATTGCACAGTGGATAGAACATTTCAGAATCAGAAAGAGCTTTATTGCCAAGTATGCTTGTGCATACAAGGAATTTGTTTTAGTGTCATAAGCTTTCAGTTCAGAGAGACAACAACACACAGACAATAAAAATAAGATGAGAATAAAAAATACACGTTAATAGACAAAAATCGAAAAATAAATTGTATGTATAGTTGAGATATAGATGATAGAATGGAATATAATAGAAAGAGATGCTGGGATGTACTAGGATGGAGGTTGATAACAAATAAATATAAGGTTATTGCATATTTTTATTTCATAATGGGGGAACATTTAACTGTTCATAAGGTGGGTTGCCTGGGAGAAGAAACTGTTCTTGTGCCTGGCTGTCCTGGTATTTGGGGCTTTGTAGCGCCGGCCAGATGGCAAAAGTTAAAAAAGTGGATGACTTGGACGTGAGGGATCCAGAGTGGTTTTCTGAGCCCTTTTTCTCATTCTGGATGTATACAGTTCTTGAGGGGCGGGCAGGGAAGCACCAATAATCCTCTCGGCAGTCCGAACCATTCTCCGTAATCTTCTGGTGTCTGATTTTGTAGCTGAGCCAAACCAGACAGTTATTGATGTACATAGAACAGACTTGATGGCTGAATAGAACTGTTTCAGCAGCTCCCGTGGCAGGTTAAACTTCCTCAGCTGGCAAAGGAAGTACAACCTTTGTTGGGCCTTTTTTTTTTTTTTTTTACAATGGAGTCAATGTGAGTGTCTCACTTCAGGTCCTGGAAGATGATGGACCCCAGGAACTTGAATGTCTCCACTGCGGCCACGGTGTTGTCCGTGATGGTGAGTGGGGGGAGAGCAGGGGGGTTCCTCCTGAAGTCAACGATCATCTCCACAGTTTTGAGTGAGTTGAGCTCCAGGTTGTTAAGACCGCACCAGACAGCCAGCTCTTTAACCTCCTGTCTGTAGGCAGACTCGTCACCGTCCTGAATGAGGCCGATAAGTGTGGTGTCATCTGCAAACTTCAGGAGCTTGACAGAGGGGTCCTTAGAGGTGCAGTCATTGCTGTAGATGGAGAAGAGCAGTGGGGAGGGCACCAGTTCTGGTGATGCGGCAGTCTGACATGAATTTCCCCGTTCTCACTAGCTGTTGCCTGTCTGTCAGAAAACTGGTGATCCATTGGCAGATAGTGCTGGGTTAGTTTGGCCTGGAGGAGAGCTGAGATGATTGTATTGAAAGCTGAACTGAAGTCCACAAACAGGATCCTCGCATAAGTAGGGTGGTCCAGTAAGGGTCCAGCAATGTCCTTCAGATAAGCCAACACCAGTCTTTCAAATTACTTCATGACCACAGATGTTAGGGCAACAGGTCTGTACTCATTACGTCCTGTGATTTTGGGTTTCGTTGGGATTGGGATGATGATGGAGCATTTGAAGCAGGCAGGAACTTCACACAGTTCCAGTGATTTGTTAAAAATCTGTAAAAATATGGAGTCCAGCTGGTCAGCACAGGTTTTCAGACAGGAGTGCAGGAGAGGGGAGAGGGGGGTTGGTGGAGGTGATGATGGTTGTGTAGAGATATGGTCAGAATGGGTATGGGGTGTGAGACCGGGAGTTTCAAATCTGCAGTAAAATTTATTCAGGTCATCAGCCAGTTGTTGATTCCCTGCAGAGCTGGTGCATGGTGTCTTGTAGTTTGTAATGTCTTTCAGGCCTTTCCACACAGCTTTTCAAGAGTAGCTTCTCTAAGCCACTCTGATCTCCTTTGTCAGTGTGTTCCTGGCCTGATTGTACAAGACTCTGTGTCCCTACTCCTGTAGGCATCCTCTTTGGCCTGACAAAGCTTTCTGAGTTTTTTTGTGAACCATGGTTTGTCATTGTTATATGTTCTGGAAGGAATAAGTGAAACATACCTGGCATTTCCAAAGTGTTCTTAGGCTTTTTGCTATACACTGAATAAAAGAAAGGTAAAACAAGCTCACTGGTACTCATGACTGGGATGTCCCAGTCATGAGTACCAGTGAGTTTGTTTTACTGTATGTATCACAGTCCAGTGTTGTTGAACATGCTGATGTTGGAGCAGCACTCTCAGAGAAAAATAGTTAGAAGAGATTCATGTGAAAGTTTGTGTCAGCAGGACTCATCTGTGGTACAGGCATCTGGTCACTGGAAAAAGTAAGTAAATAAGTAAAACAAACCAACTGTCAGCATACTGATATCAGGCACAACCATATTATCACATTAAATATCACCATTACTGTCTCGTAACAAAGCATGTTTTTTTTTTTTTATAGACACATGCTTTATGTGTTGTCATTCCATTGGCAGATAGAGCTGGGAACAAAGAGCTGGGTTAGTTTGGTCTGGAGGAGAGCTGGGATGATTGTATTAAAAGCCGAACTGAATTCCACAAACAGGATCCTCACATAAGTGCCTGGATTGTCTAGATTTTGCAGGATATAATACAGTCCTATATTGACTGCATCATCCACAGACCTGTTTGCTTGATAAGCAAACTGCAGAGGGTTTAGTAATGTCCTTCAGATAAGCCAACACCAGTCTTTCAAATGACCACAGATGCACCAATATTACTGACTTATAACAAAACAGACGCATGCTTTATGTATTGTCATGTATGTATGTAATATGCATTATTATCATTGTTGCAAACAGTTGTGCTACTGTCCAGTACACCAGCACTGACCAGTACTGTATTTCATATTTCAACATGTCTCACTGGATTTCAGACATTTCAGTCTGACAATATAGTCTGGGAAAAGCTCAACTAGTAAAATGTGTAGCCTACAAATTAATGTAAAACAACAACAACAACAAAAAACTCTAAAACCTTCTGAGGGAAATTCAAGGCTTATTCCATGTGTCTGTCTTCTAAAAACTAGAAGAAGCTGATGGAATTGCTTTGTTTGCATTGAAAATAGGGGCATTTACAGGATCGCGTGGATGATTGAATAGTGGTGGGAGTGGCTACATTGAAGATAATTAGTTCAGACAGGAAAGAATGTGAGACTCATACTGGTTTCATACAGATTACGTAAAGAAAGAATATTTGTTTTTGAGGTGACTTAAAAGTAGAGATGTTAAGCTTTCTATAGACACGTTTCTCATGTATATGTGACAAGTATTTGCTGAGTTTCGGATAGTTTTTTTTAAATGTATTTCAGAAAGAAATCCACAGAGATTTAGACATCAGACAGAGCACCTTGTATATGTTCTTTATTTTACAAAAGTGCAGCATTTAGCTATTGTCATGAGTGTACACAAAGTAAAGTACAGGGCTTGAATTTTGGTGTGGCATTGCGGTTATTGCACATAATTCTACTCATTCCCGCAGGTTCTGCACTTATAACAAGTGTTTTTAAGTCTTGTCAATTTAAACATTCAAGCGACTTACCTAAAAAACTTAAAGCACTATTAATTTCTTTTGTACCTTGCTGTTTTATTTATTTGTGCTATTGGTTGTCATTTATTTTTCTTACTTTATTACTGACTGTTTATTTGCCTTTTTTAGTTAAAAATAAATTAAATTCAGAGTTTGAAATCAAAGTTCCTTGCACTGTGTGTAAGCTATTGCACAACAAATTTAGCACATCTAGAGTTATGCACTTTTACATATTTGTATCATCCTAACAATATAAATATGAATCAACACACAATTATAAATTGTAAAACACAATTGCACTGAGTGACAAAACATTTAGGTAAGATGATTGTAATTTAAAAATATGCTTAACCCCTCCCCCTCAAATTACCCCCCATACGTGTCACCTAAGGGGGGAATCCCCTCTCCCCCCATTTTCCAAAATGAAATTCAGGTCCCGAAAGTAGACATTCTAAAGTTTCAAATGATGCATGATGTTTATCTGTATTTTGTCATACAGATGTCACAGCATTTTAAGTTCATTTTGGTCTAAACAGGAAAAATTAAAGTGGTATCACCGACATGACCACCGACCCCTGGGGGTTAATGCACCTCTG